>CAMOHE010049556.1:0-127179 GCA_946598075.1 Artocarpus hirsutus | reverse complement strand
ACCTTAGAACGAATTCTTCCTTAATCTCCTTGAATTAACGCCAAAGAAATTTGAATATTTTAACAAAGAATTGCAGAGAAATTCGAGAGGAAGAAGAAAATAAACGTGATAGAAGAGAGAGAAAGAGAGAGAGAAATTGAGAGATAGAGAGTGTACGTGAGAGTGAGAAGGAGAGGGAGAGACAATTATCGAGGGAAAGAGAAAGAGAAAAGAACGTTATAAAATAAATAAAATTGAATTCGTTTACGTTACACTCTTTAATCAGAATTTTCTGATTATTTGCAGGGCGTAAATCGTGGAAAGTGGAGAGGTTTGAGGGAAAAAGAGTCAAAGCTTCCCAGAACGGATCAAGTTGCCATATTTCGCCTTTATAAAACGGGAAAATTTTATCCATTAATTCAAATAAATGAAAAGTCAAATGTTCTTTACCAAAATTAAAGAAATCATTCCATAATTATGTTATTTATCCAGAATAAATAATCCTTATCACAAATCAACCTTATCACAATTTTGTAAAATTTTTGCTGACTACTTGTCAGCTGTCATCGGCCTGCCGATCTCAGAAGTTCGGCCTGCCGATGGCACACCATCGACTTGCCGTTCTGAGGAAATCATTTCGGCCTGCTGAACTGAATTGTTCGACCTGCCGATCTGTCCTTAAATAAAAATCATTCATAACATTTAATTATCAATAAAAATATAATTAAACATATAACATTAATGACATGAACATTTGAGCACATCAATTCCATGCGAGCGTCACCTGTCATAACACTTAAAATAAAATGGTTAGCATCATTATATCATATATCATAACATATCATGAGTATAACACTTATCATCGTCATTAATATAACATTTAACGTCATCATTATCATAACATTATCCGTTACATAAAATTAGGCAGGCGTTACATGAGGTCTAGCCTATTTTAAATTTGTGCATTCCCTGACTTTTCCTGTCAGGAAGCCTTGTCTTAAGTATTTCCTCTTGTGGCCATGTTAAGTGGGGAAGCTGCAATGGAAATGCTGGAAAGGCATGGGGCCCTCCTTCTAACACCAAACCATTGATGCTCTACTCCTGATCAACTCCACGTGCAGCTGCGCACAGTTCTTGGACTACCTACCCAGCTTGTCTGGCTTCCCAAGGAGTACCTGCAACAAGAAAAAGGTATGCTTTCGAGGTGAAGGGGACACCAATGTTGTGTCAGTCAAGGGCTCTTCGATGCTTAAACTAGGTACCTATTCGACCAAGAAAGAGAGTAGGGTTAGGTAAGAAAATCCACTTATCTCTCAAGTAGAGTAAATGTTTTCTATTTATGGGCCACCACTTAGATCGAGTATAAGGCAGGTTTAACCCATGTCCTAGGTTTCCCATCAGGTGGTGTCAGGGGGTAGGTGACAAGTGTCACAATCCCAACTAGTAATCAACCCCTCATCTAAAGGAGTAATAAGGCCATGTGTCAGCCTTTGGAAATGAGTTGTTGCCTAGTTGCAAGCTATGTCATCCGTCCTAAGCACTTGTCCTTCCTGAAGAGGTGACATCTTATATGGCATCCAGTGGAGGCCCTAGGAGCACCTCGGGAAGAAGTGCTGATCAGAAGGGAGCTGTGGATATCCAAAAATAGCTTTATCCAAGCAGGATGGCCAGACAACCAAGGAGTGTTCTTCGGGAATATGATATCCAGCATACCCCCTCCAACGCTAGTGAAGATGTCTGTTTTGTGATAAGATGTTAGTATTGGGCATCAAGACGAGCTCCACTCTTGCGTGTTGTCAAACACATCCCCAATAAGACCTAAAGGCACATTTGGCACGCCGTATTAGCACTCCAAATTGTTTTATTTAAAAATAATATAGTGTTTGGTGACATCCATGTATTGCATTATTTAATATGAAATCAAAAATTAATACAATACACGTCGTGATATCAAATACGACCAAAAATCACCGTATTAGATCATATCGTATAATTTAAACCAAATGTGTGTTTTAATAAACCAATAAAATATTTAAAGTATAATAAAAATTGACATAGAAATTAAAGTTTTAGAATGAGAGTCAAGACTGAGGTCTAGAGTCAGGATTCAAGACTGAGGTTGGGGTCAGGATTAGATGGGATTCGAGGACAGGATTTGGGACTAGAATTAGGGTCGAGATTCAGGACTAGAGTCTAGGGTTAGGTTGAAGTCAGGATTTGAGATCGAGATCACAATCAGGATTCAAGGTGGCTATCGAGATTCGAAACTGAGGTCAAGATTTGGGACCAAGATTGAGATCTAGATTCAAGACTATGGTCGGGTTAGGATTCGTGACTGGGGTAGGATTCAAGGTTAGGATAAAGGGTTGGGATTGTGGTTAGGATTTGGGGACAAGGTCAGGGTAGGGATCGAGATCGGGATTTAGGATTCAAGACAAGGGTTGGGGTTGAGATTCGAAACCAATGTCAAGGTTGAGGCTGGATTCAGGCCGGGGTTGACGTTTGGGTTCTAGATTAAGATTCATGCCTGGGGTTGGGGTCAGGATCGGGAACATGATTGAGATTAGGGTTAAGATTGAGGTTTGGGATTAGTGATGGGGTCAATAACAGAATTTGGGATTGAGGTTAGGATTCAGGATTGGGGCCAAGGTTAGGATTCACGGTTAGGATTAAAGACTAGGGTCGAAGTCAGGATATGAGATGGGGATCAAGGTTGGGGTTAGGATTCAGGTTTGAGTTTAGGATTTGTGGTTGGGATTTGGGACTAAGGTCGGGGTTAGAGTTGAAATCAGAATTAGAGACCGTGGTCATAGTTGAGATTTTTGGTCAGGATTCGAGAATGGGGTCAGGGTTCAAGGTCGAGATTATGGGTCAAGATTCATAACCAGGTCGGGGTCAAGACTTAGGGTTGGGATTAGAGACTAGAGTCAAGGAGAAGGTCGCGATTTAGGATCAGAAGCAGGGTTAGAAGGTCGCGATTTAGGATCAGAAGCAGGGTTAGGGTCAAGATTCGATGCTGGGATTCAAGACTAGTGTTGAAGGTTACCGTCGAAGTTGGAATTTGAGACTAGGGTCACAGTCGAGATTCGAGGTTAGTGTTGGGATTTCAAGTCAAGATTTGGAACCGAGGTTAGAGTCGGGGTTAGGATTTAGGACTGAGGTTGGGATTTAGGGTTAGGGTCAAGATTTTTAATCGGGGTCAAGGTTAGGGTCGGGGTCAAGATTTGACACCAAAGTCAAGATTCGATGCCAGGGTAAGGGTCAGGATTCTAGACCAGGGTCAAGGTTGGGGTTACGATTCAAAGCCAAGGTCAGTGTAGGGGTCAGGTTCCCCAAATACAGACCTCAACTAATACCTAGTCCTGAATCCTAACCCTGACCCTGACCCCAAAAACCTCATCCTAAATCGTAACCTCAAATCCCAATCCTGATTTTGACCCTGATCTCGATCTCAAACTCGACCCCGACACTAGTCACAAATCCTGACCTCGAGCCTGGTCCCAAATCTCAGCCCTAACCCCTACCCTGCCCCTAACACTAGTCCCAAATCTTGACCTTGACCTTAACTCTGATCTCAAATCCCGACCCTAACACTAGTCCCAAATTGTGACCTCGACCCTAGTCCCAAATCCTATCCTCGACCCCTACCCCGACACTAGTCCTAATTCCCAACCCTGACCTCAACCCAAGATCTCAAACTCGACACCAGTCCCGACCTCGACACTGATCCTGACCCCGACACTAGTCTCGAATCTCAACCCTTACCTTGACTCTGAATCCCGACCATGACTATGGTCTTGAATCCTGACCCTGGTCTTGAGTACCAACCCTAACCCCCATCCTGAATCATGAATCCTGACCATGAAACCAGTCTTGAATCCCGACTCCAATCCCGAACCTAAATTTTGATCTCGAAACCATGACTCAAATTTACTATATTCTAAGTTAAAATACTAATACAATATAATACAGTGGTAAATGAACATTGTATAGTGTAATACAACATATTAATACGATGTAAAACCAAACAATATATTGTATAACACTAATACAATACAATATAATATGATGTGTCAAACATGCCTTAAGTCATCTATGAATTGTGGAGAATAACTCCTCACTGATAATTTCATAGGAGATCTCCATATGAATGTCTAAATCTAGTTCATCTCTACAAATCTTAAACAGATGTTGCCAAGGAATACTACTCAAGGACAAGGTTGGTTATTCCATGGCAAGACTGACTAGATTTGCATCTATTTTTTTAGTCCTTGTGGTGGGAAAGGGGGAGTTTGTGCATAGAATTACCCCTTCCAATTGGCACCTTTTTTCAATTCTGGCCGCAAAACATTGATTTTTTTTTATTAGTACCCCTTCTTAAAGGGTTGGTCAAAGGTCAAAATTTATACGTCATCAAAATTTCTCTCCCACTCAAAAAGGTAATCCACCAGATGTTCGAAAGAAATATTTGGGGGTGAGGGAGGGGTGTGTGTTGTTAAGGGTTGTGCATGCCTTTCAGTTGGTACTTTTTTATTACTACTCCTTCTTAAAAGGTTAGTCAAAGGTCAAAATGTTCGTGTTGTTAAAATTTCTCTCACAACTCAAAAGGACAATATACGAGATGTCCGAGAGAAATTTGGCCCTGTTTGGTTTCGTTCATAGAATTTTTAGAAATGTTTTCGCATGTTTTTTGAGAAAAAAATTTTAAAAACACTCTTAGTACAATTCCCCAAAAATTCTCATTTTTCAAAACAAAAGCATTTTCATCTATTTTGAAAACAATACCAAATGGCCCCTTGGTAAATTATTTTCAAATTTATCAATCATTGACTTCGGCTGACATACTAGTTGGTAATAATTCAAGGTTATTGTTGGTAATCTATCAGATGTCGAGGAATTTGGTTGATTGTTTTTAATAATTTACTATATTATTTCTAAATTTTCTTGATAAATAAGATATCAAAAAAAAAACCAATCCCAAAAATTATTGAAAAAGAACACAAAGAATCACAACAAAATTATAAATATGAATTAACCATAGAAACACAAAAAGACAAGATTTCCACAAAATCTTTAAACACAATTAAGAGGCTTGGATTCAACCACAAACCCAAATTCAAAGCGAGATGAACATCGATTTTGTGAACAAAAAATTCACATCTTTGACCAAATAATTAAGGAAAACATATTAGAATTGACGATGACATGTCTTGAGGTAGCTCATTCATCGACAAAAGGATCAGGCACCTGCTCTTTGTAAGATGATGACTCTGGATCTGCATGACTTCGTCGGCTCCACAACTCCAGATCTTACGATGCTTACACATAATTGACAAATTGAAGAGACAACACTTGGTAGAAATCTGCCGTCCGATCTCTAAGATCAGAACATATGAGACGGTTGGAGTTGGGTTGTGGTGAGCAGATCGCATCAACAAGTTTGCTTACATAAGTTGCTTGGGCATGATCTTTGGAACTCAAACGATGATCGGTCAATGGATGAAGATGATGCTGACCAAATCTAGATGAGGACGCCACAGGGAGGGAGTGATGGAGGGGGATAGAGAGGCAGAGAGAGGGGTGGCAAAAAGGGGAAAGGAGTAGAGAGCAAAGAGAAGGAAAAGGGAGCCAAAGAGATGTTAGAAATATATATAGAGATAAACAACAAACAGGTGCAATATAAAGGAACAGAAATAGTAGAAGGAATATTATTATGAAATTAGGAATAAAATATTACAATAGAATTATCAACCTTCAAACCTAGTTGGAACAAAATAATAGTCGAGGCATGTGTAGCTCACGCTTTCCTTAAAAAAGATTCATCCCCTCTAGTTGTGCACAAGGATTCGATGAATGTCTGTTTCCCAAGATACAACGACAATCAACGATGGTCAATGCACACTCAAACACCGCCCCCGGTGAACTTGAAATAGCGTCTTCCTCTATGACCAAAAATGAAGACACACCAAAATCGACTAAAAAAAAACTGACTCAAAAGAAAGACTTGAGAAGAAGAGAACAAGAAAACTCAAAAACAAGAAAAATGAAAAACTACGTGTTATTTTCTATGTGCAATTTTTTATGTGTCTAGATGTGGAGAAAGTCCTTAGTACTAATACAGGTTAGGGGATATCAAACTTTTGTGCCTAACCGATGCGGGACTTTCCTAGTACTTATACATGTTAGGGGATGTCAAGCTTTAATGCTTAACCGATGTGGGACTCCACATTTAGGCTTTTTTTTTTTTTAACAAATTCAAATGTCAATGGGCACACTTTGAGCATCAATTTCTCATTCACTTGATTACCATTTTAAGCATATAAATATATAATTTCCATTTTTTAGCAACGAAGAATGCAAATTCGCCAAAGACAAGTAGGTCCCACTCAAAATTATGCCTCAAAATGGCTCCTCAAAATGGTTATTAACCATTTTTTTCTAACAATCCCCCACATGAATGAAATTGATTGACGACAAGAGAAAACAAAGACACTACATGGTGATAGAGTTATACAGTTAATACCTGCATAGGATAGGTAGGCTTTAACCCTTGAACCTTCCCTTCTAAAAGTATGTTTACTTCACTGGCTAACTAGTAGATCCGATGTCCTTGAACTGTTCTACCGTTTGTGTAAATGATAACATACCTCACACAGGTATTTTCCTGACACAGTTTCAGTTCTCATGGTTATGTTCATTTTGGCCATGAACATCTCCCGGGTTCTGCAAGAGTTTCTAAAGAATTGAGCCCTAGCAATTCTCTTTTGAAGTGGCCCCACTTCTCTCTCACATAGGTGATTTCTTACTTTAAAAGTAACCTACACTACTCCACTCAAATTCCCATCATATTTGATGCATAAGAATCATTAAAAGCAAACTGCTTAACCTTTCCCTATAGGTATCACTGTTTTTATTATAGGAATGGGTTGGGGTCACCCCCACAATGATCCTACTCAATCTATTCAGTTTAGTTATCCCATTGAACCTAGATCTTGGGATTTCCAGTCAACGAGGTTGGGTTTCCACTGTTTCAACCTATTCTTTTATGGGCTTAAGTCCCATTCGCCTTGATGTTTTTTCAACTTTATCTCTATTCAGTCCTTTAGTTAATGGATCTGTAATATTCTCTTTAGACCTTACATAGTCTATTGTCATGACTCCAGTCGAGATCAGTTGTCTAACGGCATTATGTCGATGACGTATATGTCTTGACTTACCATTGTAAATCACATTCTGTGCCCTACCAATAGCATATTGATTATCATAATGTATACATATCGCAGGCACAGGTTTAGGCCATTCAGGAATATCCTCCAAGAAATGCCTTAGCCATTCAGCCTCTTCACCACTTTTATCTAAGGCTACAAATTCAGATTTCATAGTGGATATGGTTATTACTGTCTGCTTTGAGGACTTCCATGAAACTGCTGCGCCTCTTAAAGTGAATACATATCCGCTTGTAGCTTTAGAATCCTGTATATTAGATATCCAACCTGCGTCAAAATACCCTTTAAGAACAGTAGGATCTCTTGTATAATCTACCCCATAATCATGAGTATATCGTAAGTATCTAAGCACTCTAACAATTACTTTTCAGTGGTCATCTCCTAGATTACTCGTAAATCTACTCAGATTACTAATAGCGTTGGCAATATCTGGTCTCGTACAACTCATTAATTACATTAAATTGCCTACACTCTAGCATATTCCACCTGGGATATACTTTCTCCTCTATTTTGGATAGATGTTGACTAATATATCAATTGGTGTTTTGGCCATTTTTACTAAATTTGTCAAGTATTTTGTCTACATAGTGTGACTGACTCAAAATGAGTCCATTAGGCGACCTTTTGATTTTGATTCCCAAAATCATATTAATAGGTCCCATGTCTTTCATGTCGAACCTAGAGTTCAATATATCCTTGGTAGATTTGATCATCCAATCATTGCTACCTACGATTAACATGTCATCTACATACAGACAGAGAATGACATATCCATCATTTGTATTTTTGGCATAAACACATTTGTCACACTTATTAATTTTGAAACCATTTGACATCATTACACTGCCAAATTTATCATGCCATTGCTTTGGTGCTTGTTTAAGCTCGTACAAAGACTTCACTAATTTGTAGACTTTCTTTTCTTGTCCTAGAGCAATAAAACCCTTAGGTTGTTCCATATATATTTCCTCTTCAAGATCTCCATTAAGAAAAGTAGTCTTTACATCTAACTGATGTACTTTAAGATTTCATAAAGCAGCAATCGCCAAAATCATTCTAATGGAGGTTATTCTCGTCACGGGAGAATAAGTATCAAAATAAACAAGGCATTCTTTTTGTCTATAACCTTTTATAATAAGTCTAGCCTTACACTTGTCAATTGTTCCATCTGCTTTTATTTTTCATTTGAAAATCCACTTAGAACCTAGTGACTTACTTCCTAGAGGAAGGTCCACTAATTCCTAAGTATGATTCTGTGTGATGGTATTAATTTCACTCTTTATAGCTTCTTTCCATAAAGGACCCTCAAATGAGCTTACAACTTCTTTAAAAGTTTGAGGTTCAGTCTCTAGCAGATAGGTCAAAAAACCTGGTCCAAATGACTTTTTTGTCCTTGCCCTTTTGCTACGTCTAGGCTCTTCCTGTTCTTTTCTGGTTTCAACTTCTTGTTAATCCTGACTATTTTCTTCAATAGTCTCAAATGTTCGTTTAGATGAACTTGGACCATCCTCTTTGGATTTACAAGGAAATACATGTTCAAAAAATGATGCCTAGATTCTATTATCGTGTTCTTATGAATCTCAAGGTTTTTAGATTCATACACAAGGAACCGATAAGCACTACTATTGTGGGCATAACCAATGAAGATGCAATCAACTATTTTTGGACCTATTCTTATCTTAGTGTAGGTAACATTACCTTTGCAAGACACCCCCACACTCTCAAGTATTTATCAGAAGGCTTTCTACCTTTCCATAACTCATAAGGGGTCTTGTCTTCTTTCTTTCGGGGTACCTTATTTAAAAGGTAATTGGCCTACAAAATGGCTTCCCCCCACATGTTCTGTTGTAATCCATAACTTATTAGCATCGCATTTATCATATCCTTTAAGGTACGATTTTTGCTTTCAGCCACACCATTTGATTGAGGTGAATAGGGTGGCATAACCTCGTGAATAATACCATGTTGTGCAAAAAATTCACTGAATGGTTCAACATATTCACCACCACGGTCACTTCTTACCATCTTAATTTTCTTATTAAGTTGGTTTTCAACTTCTTGCTTATAGAGAGCAAACTTCTCTATAACCTCATCTTTGCTCCTAAGCAAATATACATAGGTATATTTTGTGTTATCATCTATGAAAGTAAAAAAAAATTTGTTCCCACCTCTAGTTTGAACAAATTTTAAGTCACAAACATCGCTATGTATCAAATCAAGAGGCTCGGTATTTCTCTTATTCGTTTGAAACGAAGAGCTCGTTAGTTTTGCCTCTACACATATTTCACATTTATGTTTAGGATTAATATCAAATGTGGGTAAGTGATCCAAGTTAATTAATCTACGCAAAGTATTATAATTAACATGACCTAGTCTACCGTGCCATAAATTAGAAGACTCAAGCATATAAGTGGAAGACTTTTTATTTTTATTAATGGAATTGGGCCTAACAGCCATTACATTCTTTTTCCACATTCCATTTTTCACATATCCATTTTCCACATACACCCCATGTTTAGATAAAACTATTTTATCAGCTTCAAAAACCATCTTGAAGCCATGTGAACTTAGTAGAGTTCTTGAAATGAGATTCTTCCGGATATCAGGCACATATAGCACATTTTACAGCTTGACTTCCTTACCTGATGTCCTTTTTAGAAATACCATCCATTGGCCCTTGATATCAGATGTAGCTGAATTTCCTATATACAGCTTCTCCCAGAATTTGACAACATGAGTTTAGCAAAGGTAGCTTTATCACAACAAACATGGTGTGTGGCCCTAGTGTCTAGCCACCACTCCTTCGAGTTAGAGTCCACCATGTTGACTTCAGAGACCACAATAGAAAGACTGATGTCTGGCACTTCTTGTATGATAACGTACACCACATTAGCCTCTTTCTTCTTGTTCCTCTTTGGCAGCCTACAATCTGCCGACTTGTGACCCACCTTGTCATAGTTGAAACACTTCCTTTGGAATTTTTGCTTCTTTGAAATTCCACCCTTAGGTCCCAGCTTGGACCTCGACTTGTTCTTCTTGTTCTTGGAGCTTTTATCATGCTCCACCATATTTGCTTTGGCAATAGACGTGCTAGAGAGCTCTTTCTCAGATCCACGATTGTCTTCCTCAATGCAAAGTCGAACAATAAGATCTTCAACGCTCATCTCCTTATGCTCATGCTTCAGATAGTTCTTGAAGTCATTCCATGCAGGGGTAGCATCTCTATAATTGCAGCTACCTGGAAAGACTCACTAATTACCATTCCTTCTGCATGAATTTCATGAATGAGTAATTGTAGTTCTTGAACTTGACTAATTACAGCCTTGGAATCTACCATTATATAGTTCATGAATCGTCCAACTATTAACTTTTTAGAACCATCCAACTATTAACTTTTTAGCACCAACATCTTCTGTTTTGTATTTATGGTCCAAAGATTCCCATACTTCTTTGGCCGTTTTCTTCGGACTATACACATTATAAAGTGCATCATTCAAGCCATTCAGAATATAATTCTTGCATAAGAAGTCAGAATGCTTCCACGCTTCAACAGCAAGCAAAGTTTGAGCATCTGCTTCATCCTCTCTAACAATAGGAGGATCCTCTTTCAAGAATCTCGCAAGATTCAGTGTTGTTAAATAGAACAACATCTTTTGTTGCCAAGTCTTAAAATTCAGACCACTGAATTTCTCAAGTTTCTCATTGTGGTTCACAAGAACCGAAACCTACAATGGCTACATCGAGGTAAAGGCATGAACTCGAGGAGACGGCATCGGTGTCTCGGAAGTGCTCCCAGTTGGAACAACATTCATATTATCAGCCATTTCTGAAAATACTAGAATCTAAGTCTTAGAATTTATACCCAAGATAAATTCACCTTTTTTTTTTTACTTTTTAATATTATATACGTTAACCGATAATATATATAAATAAACAAAAATGTTAGAACGGTAAAATCAAAGTAGAAGTCAAAAATTTCCTTCCAAATCTAATGAACCTGTTCATCGTCAAATGGAAGCTCGAAGTTTTAAGATTGTTAGGAATATATATGGAGATAAACAACAAACAGGTGCAATATAAAGAAATAAAAATAGTAGAACGAATATTATTATGAAATTAGGAATAAAATATTACAATAGAATTCTCAACCTTCAAACCGAATTGGAACAAAATAACAGTCGAGGCACGTGTAGCCACACTTTCCTTAAAACAGATTCGTCCCCTCTAATTGTGTACGAAGATTTGACGGATGTCTGTTTCCTAAGATACAACGACAACGGTCAATGCACACTCAAACACCACCTCCGGCGAACTTGAAACAACATCTTCCTCTATCACCAAAAATGTTGACTCGCCAAAACCAACTCAAAAGAAAGACTTGAGAAGAAGAGAACAAGAAAACTCAAAAACAAGAAAAATGGAAAACTATGTGCTATTTTTTGTGTGCAATTTTTTGTGTATCTAGATGTTGAGAAAGTCCCTAGTACTTATACAGGTCAAGAGATATCAAACTTTTGTACCTAACTGATGTGGGACTTCCCTAATGCTTATACATGTCAGGGGATGTCAAGCTTTATTGCCTAACCGATGTGGGACTCCACATTTAGGCCTTTTTTTTTAACAAATTCAAATGTCAATGGGCACACTTTGAGCATCAATTTTTCATTCACCGGATTGTCATTTTGAGCATATAAATATATGATTTCGATCTTCTCACGACGGAGAACGCAAATCCGCCAAGACGTTTTACTTTTATAAAGTAGGTCTCACTAAAAATTATGCCTCAAAATGGCTCCTCAAAATTGTTATAAACCATTTTTTTTCTAACAAGAGAATGAATAGGATTTTCTGAGAGGGAGGGGAAGGGCAAACGAAACACGTATAAATGAATAAATAAAACCTATATTAAGTAAATGTACATATATATATATATATATATATATGTGTGCGCACGCGTGCGCGTATCCAAATCAGTAAAGGGGGAATTCTAAGCACACAAAAATTAGGGGCAACACTGATTTTGCATTATTTTTTATGGTCAATTAATCTAATTTTCTCTTTTGTACACATCGTCGGTCGCTATTGTTAATGGCTATTTCTAGTGGATACTCATATAATAGGCTGGTGACTACAAAGAATCATAGGTGGTAACGACAACTGCGATTGGTAACTGTAAGGTATCTTAGTGGATATTAAGGGCTTTCAACTACAATGTAATACAGTGGATACTGCCAGGTATCGACCTGCGTTTTAAGGGTATACGTGGTATTCTAAATATGATGACATAATATGATTCTTTAAAATACATATTCATGGTATAGATCGGTTCAAGATATAAATCTCTCTCTTGAATTTTGGACCTTACAGCGCCGTGCTCTTAAATTCTGAAACGTAATACTTATTCTCTCCAGCTCTACAAGTGTAACGAATATGCTCCTTTCAAAAACTTTAGAGCTAGAATTTTCGACATATCAACATGTGGAATAAATTAATAAGAGATGTGACATGACAACCTTACCCCCACATTAATTCTTAACAGGACAAATTAAAGGTCTTAATCATCTCAGTTTTAGTTTTAAAACTTTAATTTTTAAAGGGAATCATATACTAATTTAAAAACTATAAATCAACAATTAATTACGGTGAGGTCATGGAGTGGGGGTTGCAACTAGCACAACAACGAGTTCGACAGAGGATGGGACATTTATCATGTTGGGGGATATAGAATGAATTTTTTGTTTGAAATAATTCCTTTTTTCATGAACCTAATTTGTTGTTTGACTTTATAAAAGAAATATGTTTTACAAAATTTCTTCTTGTTTTAAATACATGCCAGATTCAATCACAAAGTGAAATTAAGAAAAAATCTTGTTAGTGTTTTAAAGTTGGAGAGGAACATGTGTATTACGTTTAAAAATTCAAGAAACCCATTGTTACAGGGTTTAAAAGTTTAAAATAAATATAAACTTTCTTCTCTTTGTAAAGAAAATTCATAGGGTGTTTGGAAGAATGGTAGGAACCAGTGGTTAGAACCACTTTTACTGCAGCATGTGAGAGTTTTATACTGTAGCAATTTTTTTATTATTACTGTAGCATGTGAGAGCTTTACATTGTTTATAACTGAATTTGTGGTGAAAACTGAGTGGTTAGAACCACTGCCAAACAGGAGGTCAAATAACGTTATGGACAGTGGAAGAATATGATTTTAGCTTATAAAATAATATTAAGTCTATCTAAATTTAAAATTGTCGTCAACTAATTCATAGGAAAAGTAAAAGAAATAACTTCATTTCTTTCTTATTTTTGCTTTCAATCATTCAAGGAAAAAAAAAGGACAATACTTTCAAGCCTTTTTTCTTTCTTTCTTTCTTCGCCTCTCAAACTGCTTAATGGCTTTATCAATCATCAAGTTGAGCATTCAATCTATTATTAATTTTATGAAATAAAATTAGACTGGCATTCCGTATTTTGAAAAGGAATTGACTAAAAATATAGCAGTAAGTTAGTGTACAAAAACTAAGAGTAACACGGTTTTCTTTTTCCATGCTCCAAGTTGAAGAAAATTAGATACTCATATGCTTCCATAGCCGTTGGTGCAACATCGTCGTCCAATCTAGTTCTCATTGAACTCTTCCCGAAGTTCTAATATGCACTGGTAGAAATTTCATATATAATGATAGTTAAAAACGTAGAGTAAAGTTACCACAGCAGTTAGAAAACCGTAATTCTGTAATTGTTTTCTAACTTTCGTGAAAACTTTATACGACGGTTTTAAAAACCATAATGTAAAACTGATTTATTACGAAGATTTTTGTCAAAAACTGTTGTGCAAAATATTTTTACTGTTACATTTTGAACACAAACCGTCGTGGTATGTATTTTTTAAAAGTATATATACCTTAAAAAATTAGATTTTCTACAGGTGGCCAATCCGTGATCTCTATTTAAGGCCTAAAAAATGAAAACCAAACACAAAATGTATTATAATCAACACATTAGTCACTACACTCCATTTCTAACAAAATTGTTTAGAAAAATGACCTACTTTAATCTAAATGCTTCTATATCATCATTTACATAATCATTATTTTATGTGACCAAATCTATTCCATTACAACTAAAACTATGTCCCGCAAGTAACACAAAACAAAGAAACCACATTCAATGCTGCCACTAAGTGTTGGAATGTGATACTTTTGAAAAGGGTTAAGCCTTTAGTATGCCTTCAACACCTTGTCTACCCAAGCTTTCATAAATTGAGTCCTCTAATAAATGTCAAAATGCAAAAGATTGAAGAAAATAAATTGAACATAATAATTTTCAAATCATATTTTAAAATTATCAAGAAATTATACTTACCTAGAAATTACTTCTTTAAAATCATTGTTGTGGTCTGTGTGGAAGAGGATCAAACCAAAATACTTTGTTGTTCCATGAGTTAAATAAGTCCCAATATCTATTGACACCCAATATTGTATGGCACGAAGTATACCTTACCTCGTGGAGTGTTCAGTAGAAGGGCAAGGAGCAAATTTACACATTCGGGAACTCCTTGGTCCTCATGCATGCTAACTGCTAAGATAAGAGTTAGGGAGATGGAGCCGAATTGCTAATTAATGTTATCACATCGACAACATTCTGCCAAATAACTACAAAAAATTTACGAATTTATTATAAACACCAATATAAGATACTTGATAAAAAAAATATTAAAAAATAATTATATATCTATTACCTGAGGTATACCATTATAGTGTTTGCATCAATTTCATTAAAGTTAATGAAATGGTAAATAACTTCATAGCCTACATAAATAGGAATATCACTACTATTGATGCTCGATGGTAGGGACACTTTAACACATTAGAGCCCACAAGAAAGTTTGTGCATAAAAAGCCATCACTCATACCAACAGGAATCTCATCAAAGTTAAACATAGGTAAGGGCACATTTGGAACAAGTTGTTGTAGAATGGTGGGATGTTGTTGTACCTCAGGCTATGACAATGGTTTTTTTTTTCTTTTTATGGCGTTTCTTTCTCTCCTTGTCTATGTTGGGAACGCAGCTAGGTGCTTGACTAGTGTTACTAGTCGTGATGGCTTCAACAAAGCAATTTGACCATGCAATGAAGCCTCCTAAAACTTCATCCATAGCTCTTACCTCATCGTCGGGAGAAATACTAGTGTAGTTAGGCCTTTTTATTAACACTTAAACATTTTTCTCCCTAAGGGGTATTCCATGGATCACACAAGTCTCCATCCACACCTTTCCAATCACAATAAGGACATTCCTACTATTGATATTATCATCAAGAAAGAGTCTCATTCTTCAAAATCAATGGGCTCTCCAACCAAAGGTGATGCTTTAGCTTCTTTCTCGTGAACCATAAAACTAGCCTTGAAGATGTTGCTCCAACCAATGGTTGGTGGAAGATTCTCCTTACCCATTGATGAAACACCTTGTTGTGCATACAAAGTTTGCACGGTACTCTATAATTGTTCCACTTCGTGCCATAGATCATATATTTCAGAATTAACATTAATTGAGGTGTGTTTGGTCTTGAAGTATCAAGACTACTTATTAAATTTAGAGTGACCACGAGGTGTGTTTCGCCTCCCCAAGGCTTTGGTCAATACATCAGCATCATCGATTGATTCAAAAGTGCCTCGAGACTGTTGCATCTTGCAGTCATCCTGTAAAAGCATAGCAAACTTGTCCATTAGGGTCTTAACAAACTTACTATGATTTAAGGAGTTTAGCTTAACAGACTTACTATCAATTCATTAACGGATTAAAATGATGATTTCTTAAATAATCCATTAGGACATTGATGCATTTTGATCTATAACTTGCCTCTTAATGGTCACTCCTTGGTGTCTCTCACCTGTATTATAAAGGGGTTCGTAAACATTTTTCTAAAAAACATACATACATTAAAAATATTATTTTTATTTGATTTTTTTGTATCTATCTCTACCTCCTAAAGGGTATTCATTGTGGCCTCTTATTTCACTTCCTTTTTTTTATAAACATTGGAATTGCACAAATCTTTTATACTTAACAAATTTCATCCAATAATCATCATGTATACTAGGGTAGCATTTTATTACTTTCTAAGAATGAGTCCACACACTCTCTCTTAAATAAAATCCTTCATGAAAGTCGCATAAATCATGTCTAAATTCCCATGTAAGTTCACTGCGTTCCTTCAAGGCTCGCTTTTTCCACTACTCTTTCACGATGAAATCGGCTAAGATTTGCAACCAAATTATTTCTTTGATTTATTCTATTTCCTTGGATCTCCAATCATATATCCATATAGGAACGTACTCCCAAGAAAGCACTACAATCAAACTAATTAATTCATGTCCTTTCTTGCCTTCCGAATGACATTTTTCATTAAAGGTGACTTCAATTCTTTTTCCTTTTGCCCTCATTCTATGGACTTTTTGCATTAGAGTCACTCTTCTTATGCCATCCTTATTAGGGTAAAATGGGTTTTTTCTTTAGGACTTGGTTTTATCTATTTCTTTCTAAATTTAGATGAACATTACATATATTTTTCATTCTTCTCTTGTGATAACATTTTAGACCAATCTAAACTTAATCATTATCTAAAAAACACATATAGATAAAATATCATTATCTTTTTCAAGATAATTAACAAAAAAAAAAAAAAACTATACACTAAATAACATAAACCAAAACTAATGAACAAAGCTAATTCTAATTATCAAAACTAAGTAACAAAACTAATTCACATATGCACCAAGTAACAAAAGAACTAAAACTAATATATCTTAAGTTACAAAACAAATTAAAATACTAAATAACAAAACCAATTAACAAAAGTACAAAATGAATGCAAATTAACATTCTAAGTAACAACATTTAACATGCAATACCAAACTAATTCAATAATAATAGAACAACATTTAATTCAACTTTAACTAATAATCAACACCAAATTTTTTAATAATAAAATACGCAAATAATCAAATTAGTTAACTAAGTAACAAAACTAATACTAAGTAACAAAACTACAATAATTAATATACTAAGTAATAACATTTAATATGCAATGTCAAACTAATTCAATAACAACATTTAATTCAATTTTAATTAAAAATCAAGAAATTTAAATAATACATGACAAACACAAATATACCATGTCTTTTGTCATCAAAAAACTTTACACCAACATTGAACCAAACATAAATTTATCTTTATGCTTTGATACTAGCAGGTGGTAATACTAATATAACGACCCGCTTTTCCGAGCCATAACTTAATGCTCTTTTCTTAAACTTAGTCTTATTCTTACTCATAAAAATGTGGAACATATTTAAAAAAACCTACTTATATTTCTAATGGTCACCGTGATCATGTTTAAAATACTCGTTTACTTATAATTATAAACCATTTACTTAGATGTTCTTGCAAAAATGGTTCTAGCTTACTACTATACCGTAACATACTATAAACTAAACAGTTTATCAAAAAGTAGAATTAACACTTGCAATGGTATCCATAGCACAACCATGGTATTTTGTACTATGCTGCGCCTAGCTCATCAACTTTTCATACCAGCCTCTTAGTAAGATTTCCTACGACATGAACGATCTAGATGAGCTTTCGCCCAGCAAGTCCAAACATATCTCATAAAACATTTATATAGTATTAGTAGCAATAAAACAATGCATGATTCCTATTATGGTTACTTATGAACATCTTATCATTTTTATGTCTTATTCTGATTTATGGGCCTAAGTGTTTGTACCTAGTGTGCGAGATCATCGAACAACAAGATGGTATCTTAACTTGCTGCTCCTTGGGTCGTGAGACTTAAAATCCTCACCTAGGTGGAGGTCGATGCAATACTTAATTATCTTAGAGTTTAGATTACCAATCTTGATCTCAATAAACATACTTTATGTCATGATTTGGTACCTAAGGCAATATGCTTAACAATTGCAATCATAAAATGTATATGAATAAGGCATATAAAAATCATTTTGTTCATGCCATAGGTGAGGCTTAAAATTTCTTTAACCTCATGTTAACATATCTCTTAAATCTTTTTCCTTGGTTAGTCAGTTTTGTGTCCTGTTTTAGCAACACTCAACTATTCATTCATGTTTAAGTCATTTTATAGCTTTGAACTTTGTTTGACGAGATTCATTGTTTGCTTTAAAACTTTGAGCTTAATCGGTAAGCCCAGGTCTATTTTGACCTTTTTACAAAATGACAAATTTGCCCTCAAGAAGGCTTAAGAAATTTTCACACTTTAGAATAAAACTTATGATTACTTGCTGCCTAAAGTAGTGCATAGAATCTACCTGTGGAGCAAAAAAAAAAAAAAAAAAACACAATTTTGTTGATCTTTATGGTTGTGGCTTGAAACATAAATGTCTTGACATTTTTTCCCTCTATGGGTCTTCAAAAATTTTCAAACTCTTTGGGAGTAAACTTGAGTTTTCTTGCCACCTAAAGCTGTATAGGAAACATTATTCTGTAGTGAAAAAACAATTTTGCTAATTTTTATTGTTTTTTACCCAAAACTTGAAATTCTTAACATTTTTGCCTCTGGCACCAAAGTAAAATTGTTTAACATTGTAATGTGTAATTTTTAACAAGGATTAAATTTCATCAATGGCTCTTTGATAGATTCAATCATTTTAAAGACATTTTCTTATTTTTACCATTTTAAAAGTTTCTCAATAAAATGTTGCAAAATTCATAACTCAAAATCATAATGGAGTTGACAAAAATATTATTTCACAAAAGTTGATAGTTTAGAAGTTTTAAGATTTTTCGAAATCAATCACTTAAGGGACTTTTGACTAATTTTTTAAAGGGAAGGATTAGAAAAATGGCTTTTTTGGATTGATTTGGTTGGAATTTGAGGAAATTTTCTCATAAAAAAATGTTTATCTCGTTGTTTCTAATAAGCCATATGTAGAGTTCAAAAACTAATTTTATCTCTAAGTTCCTCAAAAACCTAGACTCTTAAAAATTGTCTTAGAAATTATTGCAACACTTTATGCAACAAAGTTTACTTTTTGATGTGAAAATCTTATTCTAAGCTTAACAATCACATCTATAAACATATATCACATAGATTAATCATATCATAAAAAGTATATTACATGCTAAAGTTTAAAATCTTATATTACATCCAAGAACAAAATCAAAGTTTAAGGTTAGAGATTTTATCCAAGGTGTTCCAAGCTGGAGGATTAACTTTCTTGGTGAAAAAGACCTCTAGGACTCCTTAACCTCAAGATCAAAACATAGACAATCAATTTCAAACATATATTCTAAATTTTAACAGAACCCATTAGGTAAAGTTTAGGGTTTTACCTTCTAAACTCCTTTGAATCAACACAAAACTCCTAAAACTCGCTTCAAGTATGGATTTGAAGGCCTAGATAAACAAATTTTTGAGGAAAAAATAAACTAGAGGGGGATAGGTTTGGAGAGAAGAAATGGAGATAATTTTTACTTCATGAAACAAACTTGGAGAAGAAGAAAGAAAATGAATTTTCTAAATGGCCCTTGAGTATTTATAAAACTTAATCTTAGGGACTAAAAGGTAAGAAAATTTTGCTTCAAATCCTCCTCCCATAACCAGACTCCCTTAAGAGATTAGAAAGAAATTCTATACAAATTTTGAGGTCCATTATGGATAAGATTAATAACACCTAGTATACTGTGTGTTACTTTAGCAGTGTAATTTCTATCAAAACTATATTTTTCTTATTCTGATAGTATGGTTTAGAGGAGATATTTTCTTTATCAGTCTAAAAATATCTTAATACACTTTGTGTCCATATCGTAATTTTCATCACAATAGTTCATCTATCTATGTGAAAACCAAATTTGTATAATTCTACCATGTTGCTAACTACACTGCTTTGTATGTCTTTGCATACTAGATACTAACACTAGATGGACTGCTAACATTAATATCTATGCCAGCTTAACTGTCTAGTATAATGTCAATTCTTATACTGCTTTGGACTTTGGCATGATATTTTAATCTTGTTGTCCCATAGTAGCAGTGTTTTTTGTGTTTGATCTAATATGTTTTGCAAGCTGGGAAGTCTGCCATGACGTTTTCTTGAGAAATTCTCATGGAAACTGCATCAAAAAGGCAAAAAAAGAAACATCTTCACACAGTGGTTTCTCCCAAAAACCATCGTGTAAAACGCTCCTCTGCCATAATAGTATTTTTAAAAATCATCACATAAAATTACTGTCATCGTACCCTCACATACGATGATGGTTGTTAAGATGTTGGTCTATCCGAAATTTTTAAAGCTCCTGTTACAACAATTTTTGACAAACTACCATCAAAAAGCGTCGTTTAATGACTATTTTGTTGTAGTAGCAGTGGTTGTCATATGTCCTTTCTACCAAATCACGTAACTATGTTAGTCCCTAATATTTTGGGGGGATTAGTTCGTTCAATCAGGTTTATGCAAATTGCATAATATGCAGACATGAACCAACATATTTTGGGTGGAAAGTAACTAGCAATGATTGCTTATAGTTCATACTCATGGTGTCTTCAATATACACATGGCAATAAAATAAGAATAATATTAGGAAGACCAATTCTTGTCTTAACTTTTGTACTAATTCATGAGTTATCATTCATTTATTAATAGTTTTTTAAAAGACTTTCACATCAATTAACAATAAAAGATTGCATCTACTAATAAAAAAACTAACAACTCAAAAAACTTGGTATCAATGTTTAGATTAGATATACCTCTAATATTCCTTATAAAATAATACAACTGTTGGTATTGAAACCGAAAACAGAGAAAAGAGTGAAAGTGATAGAACCATATATAGCAAAAATTTTCATAAAACTTTGGTCATACTCTATAGCCATATTAACTAATATGCAATTATTATTTAAAATAACAAGAATTTTATCCTTGCCCAATTAGGTCTTGATCAGTTGAAAAATTCTTTTTCTTTGATTCTACAACTCTTTCAAGTCTAGTCTCCTGATTATATCAACGGACATGCAGGTGTCAAAGGTTTGGCAATGAATTACACTCTCACAGTTTTAAGACCCCGATATATTCTTAACACATGAGATAGCAAGGGGTGGTTATGGAGAACACTTCTCTCTAGGCTTTCTATCTCTAAAACTGAGTAGGAGAATTGAAATTAATAAAAGATCTCTCTAACTATCTATTTATATATACGTAGAAGGAGTCCTTTCCAAATTCATATTTATTCAAAATAAAAATAAAACTTGTCTCCATCCTTTCTTTTTTTAATTTTAAAAATCTTCGAGAATAAGTTAGCCTAGTACAAAAAAAAAATCCCCATATTATTACATGCTCACAATATAGGTCCCATATACATTTTGTTATTAATTCAAAGTAATTAAATTATAACATTATTTAATTCCAGAGTATTTAAAACTAAATTAATAATTCATTACCTATAAGTTTAAATAATTTAAGGAGATGGCATAGGGAATTATAGCTTATAATTTCAAGCTCTAATAAAATTAATAAGTAATTTATCAATTTATTAATTTCAAAATTATTTCACTAAAAACTTAGAATTGCACTCTTAAAATTATAAATATAATTTATTTAAAGAATTGAATCGTCTATTGATATAATCATTGCATATAAATTGATTCTTCATAAATAATTCATAATTAGAGTTAGGTAAAATCCATTAGCCTCTTTAATTACTTCTTTTTCTTTAAATGGCATTAATTCTCTAATAAATAATAAACACATAAACTTAATTATAAATTTGAGTGCTCATATTATTCAAGACCATATTAATACTCAAGAGAATTATTCATCTACTTCTCGTTAAAGAAAGAATGGATTCCATTTTGTAATATTAACATTACTGGCTACTTACTTTACTATGCCTCCAAAATCAAGGCATAGCATTAGATTCTCGAATTCGTTTTAAGTAAATCAAAAAACATAATTATATAAATAGGAGTTTGGTAATAACTTAGGATTAACATCATCTTATATATGACAATTGATCGATGTGATTAGAACTTGCTATATTTTAATGAAAATTATTTAGCTGTTTATATCACATTGCCCTAGTCCTGCGTAATCACATTATGCATAATGCACTCATTTAATGACTTTCTACATTAACATTTAAATAAGATCATTCTATTTTTAATGAAAATGACCTGCACTAGTAATATTTAATTAAAAATTCCTTCTTTGATTGAATAATTAATAATAATAATTAATTATATGTTACTGACTATTTTAAATGCCATCCTTAAATATTATCCTTCTATATATAACACTTATACACAACATTTAACATTACATAGATAATTATGGAATTTTAATGATATTCACAAAGTATCCAAAACACATGCACACAAATATAATGAAAATTTAATTTATTTATTTATAAATATGTCCATAACAAAAACAGCATATGCGTTAAAGGCATCTATTCTAACAGCAACAATGCAATCTATTTAATTTGTCTTCATATATGATAGTGACAAATATATATATATGCACATACAAACATAGACACATACATATATATTTATTAGTATGAGGAACATGAGAAGTAAATTTATTTTTACCTTTCGTATGTTATTTTCTTCAAAATTTTCCCATGAAATTATAAAGTGTGGTTAATAAAAATAAGAATTATTTGTTCTAACTACTTTTCTTTTTTATTATATAAATATATATATAATTTGAGCTTGATTTGAACATGTATAATACTTGCATAAGATGCTAAAATGAATGGATATAACCAATCTATAATTGCTTTGCAAATTAAAAATAAGATCATAAACATTATATAATAATAATGTAAACTTATTAAAAGTTAGGAATAATATTTTTAATACAAAAATCAATAAAGTTATATTATATGCAATTACAATTTAAATGAAAAGATTGAAAAAAAAAAGTTCAATATGTGCTCTTCAATATAGAGTATACAGTATAGAGATTCACAAGTTGAAATATTTATACATATAAAAAATGAATATAAAATAAGATTGTTGTAGGTTTTTACTCCGAAATGAGTGAGCCAAAAGTTTAAACTTACCAACCAAAGTTTGAATTATACAAAATTTGTAACAAAATCCAAATTGTGAATTTAGATGAAATAGTTGAATAGGAAAATAAAAATATTTTTAAGAGAAAATTAGAAAAAAAAAAAGAGATGAGAAATATTTAAAAATATATGTTTACCAAGTGTATAATTGTGAAGATATATTATTTTTAAAAGTAATTTAGATAGAATATTTTATAAAAAAGGATTTCAAAAATTTAAAGAATTCTAAAAAAAGTAACCAAGTTAAAGTAAAAAAAATAAACAAAAAATTGCACACCAAAAGAAGATTTATATATGAAGCTAATTCAAACATTTTCAAAGAGATGCTAAAGATAAGAAACACATGTACTTCGCAAGGAAAAGACTTTTGAAATTTTACTTGGGCAAGCGATTTAAAAACAAAAGAAATATTTTTGTGATTTTTGATTTAAAATTTAAAATAGAAAACTAACTTGGTAAGGCATCGAGATTCACTTATATATTTTGTAACCAGTGGAATTCAATTCTAAGTATGTTTATTATTTTTACAAGTCCTCTAAAAGCGACAATATAGCAAGCAATAATGTAATAAGGTACTTTCCATAAAAATAATAAAATAATGATCTCACTAATGATTTGGTGTACTAACTATGACAATTATAACCACTCTCACTACAGTTATGATTAACATAATTTTAAGATAGAAAAGATAAAATAAGTCAAAATTAATATATTTTAATGGCATAAATTTTTGCGTTAATTTTAACATATCTTCGTCTTATTAAATGGTTTAAGAATATATTATGTCATTCTATGTTGACAATAAATCAAGCATTACTAAGCATTTATTGTACTGCTATATGTCTATAATACAACAAAAACTCAATTTAATAAACAAGCATGATTTCGTCAGTATTATTATTAATTATGCAACATAATTAAATTACATAAAGAGAGTATAACTGAATTTATGCAAGAATTAGATAGCATAAGAATATTAACAATAACTTTAAAATATATATATATATAATTTATTCCATAAAAATATAAACATTACAACATAAATATAAAGTTAAAAACCATACCAGACTACTATATATGGGGTCAAAGGAGGGCTATAATAGCATCTCCTCCAAAAAGAGGATACTGTTGAGCTCTCAACAGTTTAAGAAATAAGACAAGGAAAGGAAGAGGGTGCAAGAATTACGGTGAAGAATGAGGGGAGGGAGTAAGGGTATTTATAGTAGAAAATTTATACTATTTAGATTATTTTAATATTTATTTTTATTTATTTGATTGTATATTTTTTGGTTGCATCCTTTATTTTTTTTAAATTAAAATCACATGAATCAACTCCAAGCTGATTGTTTATTTATTTTTTTCTTCTTTTCTCGCTGATTTGTGCTTTCACTGTGTGAATTTTACTCTATAATCCTATGTGACGTGTGCAAGGGATGGCATGGATTAAAATCCAACAAGAGACTTTGACTTTAAATTAAAAACAGCATGGCAGTCGTTGGATCGGTCTGGGTAAGCTGATCTGAAGTCTTTAGAGGCATGCTCATGCGGACAAATCCACACTAGAATCTGAGGCCAAATTCTAACAATGGAGGACAACTAGCATGCGATCGAACAGCAGAGGCGCTTCTAACGGTTTGTTTAGAAAACCTAGGATCTTGTGCAATTTTGATGTCTGTTCTTGCTCATTTTCATGCCATTTTGCTCTGTTTTTCCTTCAGATTTTAAATCTAAAATTAACAGACGCACTAAAATTAATTATTTATAAACAAAATATTTACAATAATTTTAAAAATATTGAAAATAAATAAAAACTTCTAAAATTAAGAAACCTTAATGATTTCACACAGATTTATTATTTAAGACTTGAGAATATTTTTAGAAATTACTAGAAACTAAAAAATTTTTCTAAATACTTTAAGACTACGAATAAATTCATACAAAATTATTTTCAAACTAATTACTTATTAAATACTCACTCTAAAAATTATCAAAAATATTATTAAACATAAAAACACATTGAAAACACATAATTAAATATATTTCCACATGAAGACACTAAAACACTAAAAAATCACAAAAATGATATTAATTAGAGAATTTAACAATATACAAAAGCATAATTAAATGATTTTAACCTTAATTGAGAAAAAAAAAAAGATGAGTGACATAAAATATCAGACAAACAAAAGCAACTTTCGTCCACAAAACACCAAAAACGAATGCAAAGCAAAAAGAAAAACAAGAGAAATCCTTACCCATCACTTCACTAAGGGTATTTTTGGTAGGAAAGAGAGAGGGGGAGGGACAGGGGTGGAGGGAGAGAGATAGAGAGGGAGCTCTAATCTATTGTTTGGTTGGAGAAAGAGGAGAGGAGAGGAGGGAAACCTTCTCTTTCTAGACCCACCAGTTTGCATCCCTCCATTTATGTAAGGATTCATGCAATCTACCACTTAAAAGTTTGAAAAGATTATTTTCTCATTTAAAAAAGTTTAATATAAAATGGTAAAAAAGACAATGCAATAATTTAAGATATATTAATTCATGTCTCTTTTAAACTCTACATCCCTGTCACCAAACAATATGAGGGATTACTATAATTCTCTTCATTCCTTACATTCTTTATCCTTTTACCTCTCTCCATGCTTACTCTTCTCCTTCCCTCCTACTTAATAAAGCCCAAATCATACAAAGAAAAAGAAGAAAAAAAATAAAGAAGTGTTGTGTAATGGCCGTGGATTTTAAAATAGGATTAATTATGTTAATTGGGCTTAATTAGTGTGCCAAAATTTTAATTTATTTTTATTAGCACTTATTCTAAATTGCATAGCATAATTTTAGTTTTAAAGTATTTTAAAAAAATTATGGTCATAAATTTTTAATTATAAAATTTTGTCATATTCACTTAATTATCATTTTGCCCCTCCTTTCCCTTAATCACCATAATGCCACTTCCTTACTTTAAACTTACTCTTTCTTTTACTCTCTCATGCCTAATCATCACCCAAAGCTAGGACTCAAGTTGTTCGAGTCCAAGCATTATGATCTTCAAAGTTTCAAGGTTAGTAAAACAATTTAGAAATCTATTTTATCATCCTCTTTTCTCTAATTGAGATTACATAAAAACTTTGGTTTATTTCTATGTTTTAAATTTAGTTATACATCATATGTGAGCATGCATGTTTATTTTATAAGATTTTTATGTATTTTGATAAATCTATGGTTATGATTCTAAAAAAGTTAAAGTTTAGAATTTAGTTCGGTTGTTGATGATCTGTGTATGATCTAAACCATGTATGCATGTTAAATTTGGATAAAATCTAATGGTTTAAACTTGGATTAGAAGCTAGGTATTTGCATTTTCAAAGTTTTGGTTCAAATCTTAAATCTGTGAAGTTATGTTTAAAATTCAGGATTTTGTTTCAAAAAGGCTCAGAGTTATTTTTTTTATGTTTTCTGCTTGATTGGGCCTAGAAGTGTCAAAACATGTCAAAATCGAGTTGTACTTGATTTGGGCTCATGGGAGGGACTAGAACTTTTTTAGACCGACCAACTGGCTATTTGAATCTAGCAGGCTGATGTCAGTAGGTCGATGATCAACATCAATAGGCCGATCTGGGCAATTTGCCATGTGCTCCAGGAAGCCAATCCCTTATACCAACAAGTCGAAAAAACTTGGCAGATAATGTAATTCTATGTAATTTTGTTTTATTTTCATGTTGTGATATATTTTAAACTGTTTTAAACCAATTAAAAGACCATAATACAATTTGAAATCTATTTTTAGCATGCATCATGCTATTTTACCGATCACATCACATTTTCTTTTAAATACCTAAAGGCACACTAAGGAAGTGGGAAACACAATTAATGATTAGAAATTTGTTATTATTCTAAATTAGATTAGGGTTTAACTTTAGAGTAATGATTAAGGTTCTTGAACATTGTGGAGTGTTCGTTGGATTAGAACCAAATTCAAAGCATACAATATCGGGCAGCTCATATAGTGTTGGAAAATGATATGCAGTGGAACTTAAAAACTTTTTGAATCAAATTCTTTTTCAAAAAATAAGTATGATATGCTAAGTACATAAATTAATAAAAGATAGTACATACCTTTTTAGTAGACTGAAGACTATAGAAACACCGACTAGAAAAGAACGTTTCGAAAGAGCTTCAACCAACTGGTCTTCCTTTCTATTCTTTTTCGATGATTGGAATACCGGTGGTTACATGTCGTACAGTTTTTCCACGAGTAACTCTCCTTCAAACCACTTGCAAAAACCAAGAGCTAAGGTTCCAAAAGTTGAATAATACCTTTTTAGGAGTTTCAGAGTTTCTCTCATTAGAATACTCATTCTATACTTCTTAAGTGATTTGAGAAACAAAGAAAAATAGTTCTCGTTTTATAGTGGTCGTATTTAAGGTTAGACCTTATCAGATAAGACTTCAAAATTTGAGTTTGGATCAGTTTTTGAGTAAAAACATATGAAACATATTTTACTAACTGTCCAAGCGTGGTTGACCATACCTTTGTAATGCAATCGACCACTGTGTCAACGCCCAGTAGTGAGACTTAAATTCGAATTCCTCAAACTTATATGATTTACTTGTTTTGAACCGATTGGATAAATCCTCTTTTATTTGACCTAAATATCCTTTATTAAGCCTCAATTTTAATTCAAATAACCTAATAGAGAAGTTACCTGATTAAAACAATCATATATAGATAAACCCATACAAATAAAATATATCAAATAATTCAACATGTTTATCTTGAACTAATTCACAAAATTAATTCAACTAATAAATGAACATGAATTATTAAATCTAATCTATCAAATTTTAGCCAATCTAATAATTAATATAATTCACCAATATGCAGGAAAAACATGTTATATCATTACAAGAATTATTACGAGCAAGCAAAGGGGACCTGGTGGACATATAGAGATTAAGCTCTTATGATTATAAAATAACATAACCTAGATACATATACTTTATAATTATCAACTCTAACGCTACTTCACTAAAAACTTAGAGTTGTACTCTTAAACTATATAACATTACGAAGCTCCAATAAGCTAATGAGAAATCATAATGTGTAACAACCTCATAGGATATTTATAATCGATTTAAGAATAAATTTCGTTTTACTTTTCTGATTATTTTTGTCTTATGTTCTATTATCTCACAATTTAAAAACTTACTATTCATAAATAGTAAACCATTTGGTTACACCTATGTGTCCAAATGGTTAAGCACTCTAGTTTTCTAATTACAAGATAATATATATAAGACAATATCATTAACTTTACTAAAGAAATATGAATTCTATATTTGTGAATAACGAGTCTTGGTCAACCAAGAGTTATGTCTTCAGCATACCGATATGTGTACCATCATCTAATTTCAGATGTCACTAATTGGTATATCAAAAGACACAATTCAAGAATACGAGCCTTTTAATTCATTTCAGGATTAAAACATATCACATATAAATGTCTTAAGCGAATTGATTCAAACAAACAAAATTATTAATTAAATCAATTCAACTTTCTTGATCTAATATATCATCACCTATGACAATATACCAATGTTTCTACTCGTAGAGTCCCACTATGATGACCAAGACAAGTCATCTCCTATTAGAGATGTAGACAACATAACAATCTTAATATACATAAAACACTCAACTTTATTCCCTCGATTGCAGATCTTATCATTTAGACTATCACCTTTAAGATTCATGTCTTTTGCATAATCTGTCCATCATATGCATGATCTTAAAGATTTAGAATGACAGTCTTAGACTTTTGTTTGCTTACCATATATTCAACATAAATTAATATAAAGAGGACAATATTTGATATATGAATAATAAATAAACTCTTCATTGATGAAATGTCTTCAAAAATTTATTACTTCATTTAATCCTTAGAGCACCTAGGCTAACAATCTCTCACCTACCCTAAGTGAGTAAATGGGATATGTTACGCATCCCTATAGCCACTATAAGCTATAATGTCCTCAGACGTGATCTAACATGTTGCCACATTTTGACTTACCACGATCTCCTTCATTACACGATACTTTTGATGTATATATTTACTCTTCTTATAAAATCTTGGTTCTTTAGCATTAGCTATTGCTATAGTGTTATCACAATATAGTGACATTGGCTTACTCATGTTAAGAACTACCTCAAGATCCCTAAGGAACTTACAGAGCCACACAGTTTCTTTCAAAGCTTCACTAGCTGCCACATACTCGACCTTCATTGTTGAATCCAAAGTGCAATCTTACTTGACACTTCTCCAAACAATGGCATCTCCTCCTTAAGTAAACATAAAACCTAAAGTTGACCTTCTCGAATCTAGATAGGATTGGAAATCTAAGTCAATGCATCCAAGAGGTGTTAAATCCTCACAAGAATACACTAGCATGTAACCTCTAATCCTTTTCGGGTATCTTAAAATATGCTTGACTACATCCCAATGGTTTGGTCTTGGATTTGACTAAAATCAACTCCTATCTTGACCGTATAACATATGTCCAGTCATGTATGAAGCATAGAATACATGGGACTATCTATTGCTGAAGCATAAGGCATCGTCTTCATGTATTTTTTTTCTTCATTAGACTTTAGAGAATCTTTCTTAGAAAGAGTAATTCTAGACCTAGATGGTTGCCTACCTTTCTTAGAATTCTACATTGGATACTTCTTGAGAATTTTATCTATGTAGGTAGCTTAGGATAAAGCTATTACTTTGTTTTTCCTATCTCAAAAGATTTCGATATCCAAAACATAATTAGCATCTCCTAAGTCCTTCATGTTAAACTACTTAGTCAATTATAATTTGATCGATGACAATGCTCCAATGTCATTGCCAATAATCAAAATGGCATCTACATAGAGCAGTAGAAAAATCACCTTTTCATCCTTGATGTGTTTGTAAGCACATGGTTTACCCACATTTTGTTTGAATCCATGTCTTGATTACTTAATCAAATCTTATGTTCCAAGAATAGGAAGTTTGCTTAAGTCCATAAATAGATTTAGCAGCTTACAGACCTTATTCTTTGAACCCGTTTAGTTGTACCACATATATGGTCTCATGAAGTAAACCATTCAGAAAGGTTGTCTTAACATCCATTTGCCAAATCTTGTAGTTGAGAGCGACAACAAAGAGAATGCAGATGGACTTAAGCATGACTATAGGCAAAAAGGTATCTTCATAATCAATTCCTTCCTTTTGCATGTATCCCTTTGCTACCAGCCTAACCTTATAGGTTTTGGGAAGGCCCACAAGCTCCCAAACTTGATTAGTCTTTATAGACTTATCTGCCTGTGTATAGCTTTTGTCCAAAGCTTTGAATCAAAATCCTCCATAGCCTTTATGTAAGTGTAAGGATCCATGTCATGTCCAATCGATTTAGCCAAGTAAGCATCACCATTGAACATATACCTCTCAGGTTGACGCCCAATCCTCCCACTATGCTGAAGCTCCCTAGGTTGTAGTTCGATTGGTTTTTCTACATTAATTGGATTGGTTTCAACTGGAACCCCCAAAGTAATCGAATCACTTGCTAACTCTTTGAGTACTACTCCACTAAAAGGCTTAAAGTTGTTCATGTAACTTTCCTCAAGGAAAGTCGCATGCTTCCAACTTGTTCGCTTTCTTGCAGAGAACATGAGCAGGACATCCCCATATTCGAATATAGTTTAAGGATGTTTTCTTAAATGTCCATAACTCGCGAGGAGTTTTAGGGACCGATTTTGAAAGCACATTGTTCAAAAGACAACATGTAGTATGTAGTACATATCTTCAAAAAGATAAAAGGTAACATTGAATAACTCATCATGGATGTAACCATGTCTAACAAGGTCCTATTTCTTCTCTCAACCATGCCATTCTGCCGCAAAGTGCCTAAAGCAATCAAATAGAATAAATCTTGTTCTCTAATAAGTGTCCTAAGAACTCATCGGAGAGGCAATCCCCATCTCTATTAGATCGAAATGCTTTTATGGGTTTACATAATTGCTTCTCCAATTCAGCTTGAAACTCCCTAAACTTGTTAAAAGTTTCACTTTTATGATGTATTAGATAGACATACTCATATCTCAAGAAATCATCAATAAAAGTGACAAAATACTCGTATCCTCCTTGTGCCTTGATATTCATGGGACATCAAACATCACTATGCATAAGTTCTAGAACTACTTCGGCTCGATTGCCCTTAGACCCGAATGCTCTTTTGGTCATTTTGCCTTCCAAACAAGATTCATATTGCTGTATAGATTCCACCTCTAAATGACTTGACGGTCCATCCTTTACCAACCTTTGAATTCTATTTAGACTAATATTAACTAATCGCAAATGCCAAAAATAAGTCTTATTAAAGTGAGAAGTTTTAAGTCCTTTAGAGTTATCATTAATCTTGGTGTTAAGCAATGAGTCCATCTTAGGTTTTATAAAATATAGGTTGATTTGCTTCTATTCACTATGGATAAAATATTTGCTTTTACAAGTCACAACTTTATTATTAAAAGAAACAAAATAAGAGTCTTTTAATAAACAAACATCAAAAAGTAAATTCCTTTTAATTTTAACTATAGGAACATAAAAATAATCTCTTAAAACTAAAATCCTATAACTATCAAAATAAAGATGGACGTCTCCTACTATTTCAGCCAATACTAAGGAACCATCGCCCATCCGAAGCATGAAGTTCTCATGTAGTAGATTTCTTGTTTTACTGTACCCCTACAGAGAAAGACAAACATGATTAATCACTCTAGAATCTATGACCTAACTGTCACTTGATTCTTCGACTAAACAAGTATCAATAACCAAAAGTTCAAACTTACCTCTTTTAGATTGAAAGTCCTTGCAAATTCTTTATGTGTCCAATCTTCCTGCAGAAGAAACATTTTATTTTTTTCAAGTTCCTCTTCTTTTTCTTCTTGTCCTTGCCTTTTGCCAAAATTAAAGACTTCCTATTCTTAGCTTTTTGCTTTTTTCCATTCTTAGAATTGAAATTGGAATCCGATGCAACTGCTAAGTTTGCCTCACTACTAGGTGGAGCTTCCCTCATCAAATTCTTAAAATCCTTAATGTTTTATCAATTCAGTTAAGGTCACATCCTATCTATTGCTCAAATTATATGAAACTTTAAATGGGATGAATTGCTTAGAAAGAGTCTCAAAGACCATAGTCAGCTGTGACTCAATATCGATGTTAGCTCTATGGGTTAGAGCTTCAATGAGATAACCCATGATTAACATTATCTGCTCCTTCATAGGTGTCTCCGATCTCTGTTTGTAGTTAAGGAGCTTTCAAAGAGCCCCTTGTCGTTTTGTCAAGGCTTGGACTCTAAACAAATCTTCAAGATTATCTAAGATCTGCCAAGTAGTCTCATAGTCTTCATGTTGAGCCTGCAACACATTGTTTATGCTAGCCTTGATGTAATAGCGGGCTTGATCATCAGCATCCCTCCAGCGATCATACAGTTGGATTTGTTCGTTAGCATAGGAGGATAAGGTATTTTTAGCACAAATTTTAGTTTCTCAAAGGAAAAGATGATCTTCAGGTTCTTTTTTCAATCATTATAGTTCTCGCCAGTTAGTGTGCTCTTATCAAGTATCAAAGATAAAAGTGTTTTTAGATATTTTGATCTACAATAAAAAATCATGTATCAAACATAAGCAAATATTCAACAACAATTTAGTAAGATAACATAAGCAAGTAAGCATACAATGTGTTTATGTGTCAAAACCTTGAAGAAATCACAATCTTATAATGATAATCCCCAACTCAAAATTAAACAAGTCGCCTAGGGGAAACTTGCCAAGTTCAATTAGGAACACGGATTCCCTCTGATTAGTATATGCCATCTAAGACCTGTCTGATCTAGCATATACTAATAATCGCTTTCTTTGCCTGTTAACTTTATTAACAGAGCTCCTAGGGTAAGTTAAAAAATTAATCTTGAGAGTATAGACATTGTTTCAACTACTTTATCCATGATATATAATCACACCTAGGGGTGTACAATGATGAATCATGCTAAAACAAATTATCCTTTTAGAGATCTAACCCAGTACATGATGCAATCCTTTCCTAGGAGTCGGAACCGCCATGTATTACCTATGGACCAATGATGGAGATCTTAGGTCTTCTCTTCGAAAACCTTCTCCCACTTAATATTTTAAAAATCAAGGTTTTATGTTTACGTGCATGAACAATTTTTAATGAGCGACACTACTTATTCTACATAGCATATTATTAACATACATGACAAACCATATTATAATGCAGATAAACAATGCAACAAGCTAAGCTAAAAACAATATAATAAAAAACCGCAATATTATGGTTCTATTCTAGAAAAAAGAAAATAAAGATTACAAAAGATCAATCGAAACTGTATCGTTTATTCATCTTGTATTCTTCTTCATGTGGCGATTGTCTTTAATTTTTCAATTTCATATAGATCAAAAATTTATTTGTCTGGTTATCATAAAATTTAATGTTTATTAAAATTATCTCCAAAAACAAAAATAAAAACTATACCAAAAAATGCATTGTTTTAAAAAACGGTTCTGCCCACTCTTAGCCTACCGATCTGTAACCATCGGCCTATCAGTGTAGGGTAACTAGCATGCCGACCGATGCTGAACTAGCCTTCTTCCAAACTTTTTGTAAAAAATAATTTTTAAGCAGTTTTTAATTTATTTTTCAACAATTTAAAAAACATAAAAATTTATAAACACAGAAGAAACACATAGAACTGCAATCATCTTTATTTTCTAGATCCATCTTTACTTTGAACAATTATTTTAATACAAATTTTACAAATCAAAATTAAAATAATAAATCCTGAACGGTGATGATTGACAACCATCTAATTATATGAAAAATTTAGAAACACATTATAACCTCTAAGGAATCATAACAAGTAAAATTAATTAATTAATATAATAATTAAAATAGAAATTTAATTAACCATAATTAATTAATAAACATTCACCACATAATCTCATGATAATATTTAATTATATAGAAACCCTAGAGTGCCAATTCTCTAAAAAAATATAATTCAAGCATATGAGAGAATAAGATCACATAATTTATGTACATAACATGATCACAAACCCATAAAATCAATGTAAAACCATGGCTCCGTCACCAATTGTTAGAAAACGATATGTAGTGGAATTTAAAAAATTTTTAAATCAAAGTCTTTTTCAAATAACAAGTTTGACATGTTAAATACAAAAATAAATAAAAGATCTTACATACCTCTTTCGTAGACTGAAGATTGTAGAAATACTGACTGAAGAAAAATGTTCCAAAAAAGCCTCAACCAATTGATCTTTCTTATTATTCTCTTCCATGATTGGAATGCGGGTGATTGCACATCGTATCATTTTTCCTTCAGTGGCTCTCCTTTGAACCACTTGAGAAACCAAGAGCTAAGGTACCGAATGTTGAACAATAGCTCTCTAGAAGTTTCAAAGTTTCTCTTACTAGAACACTTACTCCATACTTTTCAAATAATCATGGGAACAAAGAAAAATAGTTCCCTTTTTATAGTGGTCCGATTCAAGGTCAATCCTTATCAAATTCAGCATCAAAATTGGAGTTTGGATTAGTTTCTGAGTAAAAATGCATGAAACATATTTTGATGATTATCCAAGCAAGGTCGACCATGCCTTTGTAATGTGGTCGACCGCTGTGTCGTGGCCCAGCAACCAGACTCAAATTCGAACTTCTCAGACTTATCTAATTCACCCGATTTGAAGCAATTGAATAAATTCTATCTTATATGACTTGTGTATCCTTTACATAGCCTCAATTTTAATTCAAATAACCTAATAAAAAAGTTATCTGATTAAAATAGTCATATACCGATAAACCCATACAAATAAAATATATCCAAATAATTCAACATATTTATCTTGAATTAATTCACTAAATTAATTTAACTAATAAACTAACATGAATTATTAAATCCAATCTAACGAATTTCAGCTAATTGAATAATTAATATAAATCACTAATACGTAAGAAAAACATATTATATTGTTACAGGAATTATTACGAGCTAGCACATGGGAACTGATAGACATAGATAATAGATCAAGATCCTATAATTATAAAATAACATATCCTAGATACATATCTTTTATAATCATCAACACTAACGCTATTCTATTAAAAGCTTAGAGCTGCACTTTCGAACTATATAAAATTATAAAGCTCTAATAAGCTAATCATCCATGATAAATCAAAATATGTAACATCCCTATGGGATATTCATATTCGGCTTAAGGATAAATTCCCTTTTACCTTCCTGATTATTTTTATCTTATGTTCCATTATCACACCATTGGAATACTTACTATCCATAGATAGTATACCATTCGATTACACCTATGTATCTAAATGATTGAGGCTGTAGTCTTCTAATTACAGAATAATACCTATTAGAGAATATCATTAACTCTACAAAAGAGCTATAGATTCTATATCTATGAATAATGAGTCTACGTCAATCAAGAATCATGTCTTCAATGTATCAGTATGTGTATTATCATCTACTTCAGGATGTCATCCTTAAGTACATCGAAAGACACAAGTCAAAAATACAACCTATTAATTTATTTCAAGATTAAGATATAACACATATGATTGTCTAAAGTGAATTGATTTAAACAAATAGAATTATTAATTATATCAATTAAACTTTTTGTTCTAATCTAATATATCGTCACCTATGATAATATACTGATGTTTCAACTTGCGGAGTCCTACTTCGATGACCAAGATAAGTCATCTCCCATTAAGGATATAGACAACATAATGATTTAAACATGAATAAAGTGTACAACTTTATTTCATCAATTACGTACCTTATCTTTTATACTATCATTTTTAAGATTTATGTTTTCTGCATAATCTGTTCATTATATATACGATTTTAAAGGTTTAGACTGACAATCTTAGATTTTTATTTGTTTACCATATATTCAACATAGATAAACATAATGAAGACAATATTTGATATATAAATAATAAATAAACTCTTTATTGGTTAACTGTCTTCAAAAACTTATCACATTATTTAATCTTTAGGGCTCTTGGTGTAATATGTTAATTATAATTTTTGCCAAGTCCGCTTATTTCGGTTTAAACTTATGGTTTATTTTATTTATTCTTAACCTAATTTGGTGTTTCAAACTTAATTTTAATTAATTATTTAATAAACTCGCCATGTTATGGGCCCGGTATTGGATCGTTATAGGTTGTCTTGGATGAATTTTGTTTGAGTATGACAAGGTTACTTATATTGTAAAAATTGTTGATAAGCAAGAAGAATAACTCATACTTAAAACAAGAGAGTAAACAAAAGGAGGGAGACAAAATTGGTCTTTCAATAAAATAGATAAAAGTAGACTAGAAATACAAGTCCAAAAGAAAGTTGGACAAAAACATGAAATCCAACAACAAAAGGGAATTTTTTTCCCTTATATTTCTAGCTTTCTCATTTATTTTTTTTCTAAACATTTTTTTTTTCTGTTGAGTCGTCTACTTCTTGATGGAAACTATAATCTCTGTAAAAAACAAAAATTGGAGTTCTTTTCCTTTTACTTTAACTCTTTTCAAATAAAAACAGGCAATACTTTCCCATGCACTTTTTTCGTTTCTTTCCTTCAAATTTTCCTTTTTTTCTTTGCCTCTCAAATTACTGACTGTATCAACCATCAATTTGAGTGAATTTATTGTTGATTTTGTTAAAAGAAAATTGGGTTGGCATTTTATACAGTAGGGAGAAAGAGGTTTTTAAATATATAACAATTTTTAAATATATAAGAATGAGTTAGTGCACAAAAATAACATATATAAAAACTTAAAAAAAGTCACTTGTATCATTTTTTTAGAAGAATAACATGTTCCAACTTCCAAGTCGACAAATTCTTTTTTTTTTCTTCTTTCAAAATAATACTCACAAACAAAGAAGAAAACTCAAAAGCCCATAAAATTTTTGGCTTGAAATTGAATTTTATAGCATTCAAACAATAATAGTTTCTCATGATCTTAAGTTTCTTTTCCATTCCTTTATTGCTTTCTAAAAAAAAAAACGCACTGTTTCTTCAATCCGACAGTTTAGTACGCCAGCACTTTACATAAAAGAAAAGTAAACCTGAATGTAAAGAAACCTTTATTTACCGAAAACAGATACAACATATATTTTATTCTATCTGGAAGTATTTTTATTTTAATCATTAAATTAATGTTTTAATTATCCAGTGTATAATTAATAGGTTTTAGTTTCCCTTAAAAAAAGTAGTTTTACATTATAGGTGCTGTTAATAAATCAGTAGGTTGAGACATTAATCTAATAATTAAAATAAGGATGCCTTTTAATCACGTAAAAATGCTTGTCGAATGTGTTATTATTATGTTTTCCTTTTTTTCCAAAAAAAATGAAAAGAAAAGAAAAAAACAGCTGGCTAAGAAATCTGTACACGTGGAGAGACACGTAGGCCGAAAAGCATCCAAAAGAATTCTAAACGTACGAAACGCCTTTGTGGCTGAGAGAGTCCCGCCTAGACACTCTCAGCCAATCAGAATCCTCTATTCTCCTCAAAAATCATCTCTCACTTGCCACGTGTTCTTCTCACCTCCACCCCTTCCCCTCTTTTCATATTTTCTTCCAAAAAAAAAATAAATTGAAAATAAAATTAAAAACAAATCTGATGCTTCATATTCCTCACGCGCACACACACTGTCTTCTTCTTCTTCGTCTTCTTCGCTCCGAACTCCATATTCAAGCTTTCTCTCTCTTCTCTCTCTCTCTCTCTCTATGTATCTCTCTGTCTGTTCTATGCTATGAAATCTAGGTTCAAGCTTTGATTTTGTTGGAGCTGCTGTCGTTAATGGCTTCTTCTATAGCTATACCGGAGCTCAACTTTCTCTCTCCACAATCAGCCCCGAGGCGTTGTTTTTCTCTCTCTAGAAATTCTCGTTCCACGATTTTTCTCTCGAGGAATCGCGGTGGAGATTTTCGTCTGAGGTCGCGGATCAGAGCGGCAAAGGAAGACGGGGGCGTGGTGGTCGAGGAGAGAGAGAGGAAGTTGATCGGGAGTGGTAACGGAGCTGCGACTGCGAGCACTAGCGGTAACGGCTACGCTCTTAACGGTTCGGTGGAGAGGCACTCCAATGGTGAAGTGAGTGTGGTGGAGAGCGGGAAAGGGGCAAGCAATGGGAGCTTGGTGAAGTACGTGAACGGAAATGGCGTGGCGGCGGCGGAAGTGGCGACGGAGGTAAGAGATGCAGAGGCGAAGGAGAAAGGGAGAAAGAAGAGGATCGAGGAAATTGGGAAAGAAGATGCGTGGTTTAAGCGAAGCGGATCAGAAAAGTTCGAGGTATGAGTATGCGATGTTTAGTTAGTATTCATTTGGATTCTATCAAGTCAAATATTTTCTTTCTTCTTTAATTGATGTGGAAATCCTGTTAATAGTTTTGTGCTATTTGAAGCGTAGTAAAAGTTTGATTCTGTTGTTAGTAGAACTGAGGCGTTTGATGCAGTAGTTTTGATGTCTGAAAGTAATGTTGGGCGTAGGGTTTAATTAGTTATGTTTGTTCAATTCAAGTTGAGGATTTTTTTCTTTTTAATACCACAACTAGGACTCAAGGTCATAACAGTAAAGTATTAGAAGTAAGTAGTTAAAGCTTTTCAGAATTTCAGTCAATGCCTTGAGCAAGAGATTATACTTACTGATACAGGAATATATTGAAAATAAAGTTTTGGAGAGGATAAATGAAGTATCTACTGAAAAACGTTGTTGTCGGTTTGTGCTTGTGTAGAAAGAAGCTACTTTATATCCAATTCTGAAGAGGTGACATTTCACATGTTGCTGTTATAGTCCTTCTGGCCCTTGTTGACTATTTATAGCACGAAGTATAGAGTATTCCGCGTGTGTGGATAAATACTGCAATAACAGAATTGTGGCTATATTTGGTTTTTGCAGGTTTCTGTTGCACCTGGTGGCCATTGGAGTAGATTTAAAACTTACACAACAGTCCAGAGAACCTTAGAAATATGGGGATTCGTTTTAACATTTATCTTTAAGGCTTGGTTGAACAATTGGAAATTTACGTATCGAGGTCGTGACTTCTATTAGTTGGCAAATGATGATGAAGTTGAACATCTTTCTTGGGCTTTGGCTCACTGTTGCAATGTTACTTAAATCTGATTTTGTCTGTATTCTTTAAACGTATCATATGTGATTAATGAATTCAATTACTAAATTGGCTTTCAAACAATTAATGAAAAAGTTGGCCTCAAAATAGAAAAGGATAACTGTGAGTGGGAAGGATCCCTTTAGGAACATGATTGTTGGTGGTGTTTTGGTTGCATACTTACTGCTGGTTTTTATTTTTTATCAACGACTGCACTTGGTTTTGTTGCATCTTTTCATCCCTTGCTATTAGCGTATAGGTAAAAATAATAAAAATATAAATTTTCAGGAGGAATGACAGAGGAGAAGAAAGTCTTAAGGCGAAAGGCTCTTGCCAAGTGGCTTAAGGAAAGTATTTTAAGATTAGGTCCAACGTTCATCAAAATTGGCCAGCAGTTCTCCACAAGGGTGGACATTCTTGCTCAAGAATATGTTGATCAATTGTCTGAACTTCAGGTTGGTAATATTTGGCCTTTTCTTCCTAGAAGTGTGAATGCTTGCTTTGAAGATGTTTCCAATCACTTTTTAACACCATAAATGGAATAAGACATATCTGTTGGAAAACAAGTACACAACAGAATTTTAAAATTTTTAATTAGAGCATTTTCGAAAACACAAGTTAGATATGCTATCTACATAAATTAATAACAGATCTTACTAACCTTTTGTATATCGAAGTGGGCTCGAATCTGTATAGAGAAGAACGTTCCAAAAGAGCCTCAATCAACTGGTCTTCTTTGTTATTCTCTATTCACGATCAGAATGTAGGTGGTCAAACGTCGTACAGTTCTTCCTATGGTGAATCTCCTTCCAACCACTTGAGAAGACTTAGAGTTAAGGTTCTTGATGTTGAACAATAACTCTCAGAGAGTTTCAGAGTTTCTCAAACTAGAGTACTCACTCTATGCTTCTCAACTGATCTAAATAACTGTGAAAATTCACCCCCTATTTATAGTGGTCGAATCTAAATTTATCCTTATAAGATAAAGCCTTAAAATTTGAATTTGGATCAACTTTTGATGAAAAACGCATCTAAAACGTGTATACCGATTATCGCATGATTGATAGGCCGAACTATCATTGGTCTGCCGAACTTACGATAATCTCGATCCGCGAGAATATCTTATTTTCCACTGGAGATTTATAGATTAAGTCTCAGTTTTAATTCAAATAACCCAATGGTTATCTGATTAAAATAGTCATATTTAGATAATCTCATAGAAAATAAAATATTATTCAAATAATTAAACATGTTTGTCTTGAATTAATTTACAAATTTAGTTCAACTGATGAACTAATATGAATTATCCAATTTTATTAAATTTTAATCAATTTAATAATTTAACATAAGTTACTAATATGTAAGAAAAATATGTCGTATCGTTAAAAGATTTATTATAAGCTAGCAAAAGGGACCCGATGGACATATACAGTTTAAGCTTCTATAATTAGAAAATACAATATTCCATATGCATATTTTATAATTATCAACTCTAATGATACTCCACTAAAAGCTTAGAGCTACACTCTCGAACTATATAAAATTATGAAGCTTCAAATAAGTTACCGTACATGATATATTATAATGTGTCACATTCTTATAGAATATTTATAATTGGCTTGAGGATAAATTTCGTTTTATTTTCACAATTATTTTTATCTTGCGTTTCATTATCACATCATTTAAATACATACTATATATGGATGTTATACCATTTGGTTATACCTATGTATCTAAATAGTTGAGCACTCTAGTATTCTAATTATTGGATAATGCATATAAGAGAATATACTTTACATAAAAAAGCTATGGATTCCATATCTATGAATAATGAGTTTATATAAATCAAGTGTCATATCTCTAACGTATCGGTATGAGTACCATCATTAAGTCAGGATGTCATCATTTGGTACATCAAAAGACATAATATAAGAATACGGACCCATTAGTCATTTCAAGATTAAGACGCAACACATATGATTGTCTAAAGTGAATTGATTTGCACAAATGGAATTATTAACCAAATCAATTCAACTTTTATGGCCCTGATCCAATACATCGTTACTTATGACAATGCATCAATGTTTTTACTCATGGAGTTCCACTCCAATGACCAAAACAAGTCATCTCCCGTTAAGAATGTAAACAACATAACAATCTTAGCATGAATAAAGCGCCCAACTTTATTCTCTCGATTGCAGATCTTATGATTTAGACCATCACTTTTAAGATTCATGTCTTCCGCATAATTTGTCTATCATATGCATGATGTTTAAAAGTTTAGAACGACAGTATTAGACTTTTGTTTGCTTATCATACATTCATCAAATACGAGCATAAAGAGACAACATTTGGTATATAAATAATAAATAAACTCTTTATTGATAAAATATCTTGAAAACATATTACAACATTTTACTCTTTAAGGCATCATGTCTAACAATATCATCTTGTTCAATTATTAGGGAAATAGATTGCTTTAGGTGTTCAGCTGTTTGTTCATATTCGTTTTGTTATTTGATCATATGTTGTAGAAAACTTATGTAATAAAAGGGGCCTTTGTTTCAATGGTTTTCGGAGTCTGAACTCAAGCTTTCATTTGAGTAGGTGTTTCATAAAATTTGAGACCCATTTTGAACCTTTCAAAAGACAACTTGAACCCAACATTAGACTAAATTTCAAGTTTTACTCCCTCTATTTTCGGCAATTCCGAACTCAATTTCAATTCAAAAGGTTTAAATTTTCCATCTCAAACCAAAAAAGTTCAAACCACCATGCTTTGAAGCCATGAACCAAACGGAAAAGATTATCATTCTTTGTATATCCTTTGTTAGATTATTAGTTTTTCTAGAAGTGAAAAACTTAGGTTTCTCGGATGAACCAAACCACCATGCTTTGAAGCCATGAACCAAACGGACCCAAAGATTATCATTCTTTGTATATCCTTTGTTAGATTATTAGTTTTTCTAGAAGTGAAAAACGTAGGTTTCTCGGACGAACTCTTTTAAATTGCAACTTCAAGTTATAATTTACCTGCTTTACCATTAAGACATTTAAAAATTTCTGTTTTATTTGCAGGATCAAGTTCCTCCTTTCCCATCCGAGACAGCTGTTTCTATCATCGAAGAAGAGCTAGGAGCTCCTGTAAAAGAAATTTTCGATAAATTTGACTATGAACCAATAGCTGCTGCAAGTCTTGGTAATCTTGAATGCACAATCTTCTTCTAGTTGCAACAAGGGAATGAATACAAATATTTGTGCTTGAAATACTAAAAGATGGATGACACATTGGACTTTGCATCTTTCTTTATGCAGGTCAGGTCCATCGTGCAAGACTGAAGGGAGAGGAAGTTGTTGTTAAAGTACAAAGACCTGGACTTAAGGATCTGTTTGATATTGATTTAAAAAATCTAAGGGTTAGTTTCTTTGTTGGCTCAGTTCATATTATAATTGCTTCGGTGCTTTTTATGCTCATGGGAGTATCATAATCCTCCTATCATGGTTTAATTTTCTTGTGAATTTATTTTTACTAACTTATGTCAGTTTCCATTGTCTTGGGAAACTTGAGGATTTTCATTAGATTAACTTTTCTTTTTGTCAATGCCACTGTACCATATGTCAATGCATATGTTGGTTGTTTGCGCATGTTTTACTTGCATACACGCATCGCAAAAGCTGTTAAAATTCTGACTTGCATTTGCAACTTTGGAATCGTGTTTACATTTTTACCAGGTAGTTGCAGAATACCTCCAAAAGATTGACCCAAAATCAGATGGTGCAAAGAGGGATTGGGTTGCTATTTATGATGAATGTGCCTCAGTTTTGTACCAGGTAGTAATATTTTTCTTTTGTTTTATTTTTATCACATTAAAGAGTTAGCCAAGACACAATTGACTCTTATTTAGCTTGTGTTGCTGAAAGTTGTACTGATTATCCGAAAAAGGAAAGAAGTGGTATTATTAAGTGACTTGAATTATCCAATCAAGCTTGTCTAACGTTGTTCTGTCTGATAACCACTTCATTTTCCCATTTCATTACTTTAAACATGATTTTCCTTTTAGCTATCCTAGTGTAAAATATCTAATAACATTTTAAACATTCAGGAGATTGATTACACCAAGGAAGCTGCCAATGCAGAACTATTTGCAAGCAACTTCAAGAATATGGATTATGTAAAAGTCCCAGCAATACTGTGGGAGTACACCACGCCACAGGTTTTACTTTTAGCAATTATGAATTTTCAATATGCAACTTTGTAATTTTTTCTTATAATATGTGACCTTTATTCCATTGTCATTTGTAGGTTCTGACAATGGAGTATGTCCCAGGGATCAAAATAAATAAGATCAAAGCTTTAGATCAGTTGGGTGTTGATCGGAAAAGGTCAATCTGATAATGTTTGTTATTTGTCTTTGTTGATGATATTCATATATGATATCAGTTCATCTGACTGCGTTTTTGACAATTTTTTTTTCTTGGTGAGTTTAGTGATGGTCTTTAATTCTGCAGGTTGGGTCGATATGCTGTTGAATCTTACTTGGAACAAATCCTATCTCATGGTTTTTTCCATGCTGACCCCGTAAGATTTTTGTATTTTTATCTCGTAGTAGCATGTTTCAAGATGATTTTCTGTTTGATGGCACAATATTGGTGATTGTGGTGGAAAATGGGATGAAGTTCTTGGTGAGTGGCGTTAATGAGAGTTGAAGAAGTTGCAATAATATTGATGATACCATGTGTACTTAGGCAAACAGCATAATTCTTGACTGAAGTAGTGGTCACTCTTTATATGGTGCTTTCTTTGATTTTTGCAGTCATTATATTGCTACAACAATTAGGAAATTTTCATTTTGCAGTTTTGTTTTCTGCTTTTCTCTTAACTTAAACATGAACACTTGCCGATTTATTTAACATGGTGTCCTTATTACCAAAGTTGTTCCAACAGGTATCTTGTATACATTTTTTTGAAAAATTTCCCTTCTTGAATTTCCTGAAATGTGATGTATTACTTCACATCGTGATGCAAATTTGGTTTATTCTTCATGCAGCATCCTGGGAATATTGCTGTTGACGATGTCAATGGTGGAAGGTTGATCTTTTACGATTTTGGAATGATGGGAAGGTATCTCACTGGCCTTGAGGTATTTAAGTTTCTTTTGTGCTTTCCTTTTCTAACGTATTTTGTTTGAATACTTTTCAGTATCAGTCCAAACATCAGAGAAGGTTTGTTGGAAGTATTCTACGGAGTCTATGAGAAGGATCCAGATGAGGTAACTGTTTCTTCAATAATTGTGGTTCATATTCATGCTCGGACATCCTGAACAGCAATCGGCAATGTCAATGGTGTATGATTCCTTAACTATGAAATCTTTTACATGAGTGCAGGTCCTCCAGGCAATGATAAAAATGGGTGTTCTTGTGCCTACTGGAGATATGACAGCTGTCAGACGAACGGCACTATTCTTCCTTAATAGGTAACTGAAGAAAAGATTGCAGAAAATTTTGTTGTGTTCCTTTTTGTCCTTGTTCATATATCCAGTCTTTCTTTCTTTCTTTATCTCTCTAATATACACACAGATACAGATACATGCCTCATTTCTTTTTTAATAAATTACGAATTTGCAGTAGAGTAACTCAAAAGCTGTGCTCACCTTGGCTGTCTCACCTCCATCTCGGTCAATTGACCAAAACTCCTTGCCAAACTCAACATACTTCGAAATGAATCTTTTATTTAGTCATAGACAATAGGATGCAAGTCTTACGTTTTCTAAATTATCTCTCATAACAACGCTTCAGTAAGACAGTAACCATCAATGAGACTCTTTTGTCATGTCTACGTCTCTATGTAAAGCGAGATAATTTGCGATTTCAGGATTATATAGAAGAAACGGTATCTTTTGTTTGGATTATAAATGATATGACTCGCTGCGTGTTCTTCCCCGATTTTAGAAGTATGATTCTTATATAAGCAATCTAAAAACTAGAAACAGAGAACTTATGTAGTTTGGCAGGATAATAGATGGACGAATTAACAACTAATTATTTGCTGATGATAAATTCATAATAATCTTTTGCAGTTTTGAAGAGCGTCTTGCTGCACAGAGAAAAGAGAGGGAAATGGCAACAACTGAACTTGGATTTAAAAAGCCATTGACAAAAGAGGAAAAGATAATGAAGAAAAAGGAACGCTTGGCTGCAATTGGTAATTCACTAGTGTAATTTTGTACTTGTGATAAAGATTTTGAACTTGTTGACTAGACAATGTAGTAGCAATATATAAATTTAGATTCCGAATGACTGGTTGATTATTTTTGGTTGCCACTTGTCAGACCTATTTGTAACTTGTCTAGGTACTTTGGGGAAGTCATAAGTTGAAGTTGGTTTTAAATGTTTGAATGTAAAATTCTTATATGCTTCGCCATATGGTTGAAAACCAAAGTAGTAATTAACTCTTTCTTCTTCTTCTTCAAAGTTATGTATCTGAATTGCTGAGTATCACATTGGTTGTTTTTGCTCTTTTCTTTTTTTCTTTTTGCAAATTTTTTATTATGTATAAGACGACGCTGCCTATTGCATCTGGTCAACATGAGATGCTTCCTACTGAGTATTGCATTCTTTTTGACAGGGGAAGATTTATTAGCAATTGCTGCGGATCAGCCCTTCCGATTTCCTGCTACTTTTACATTTGTTGTCCGAGCGTTTTCAGGTAATACTACATTAATTGGTCTCGTAGATGTTTACAATGCATGCAAATTTGAACCCCTTTTTTATACTTTTATTTTCCCCGCAGTATTGGATGGCATTGGGAAGGGCCTTGATCCTAGATTTGATATTACTGAGATTGCCAAACCGTGAGTGGCCTCGGCTTTACAATGGGTTTGAAATTATAGTCATTGTGCAATCTGAGGTGTAGATATGATGTATAACTGACTAGTCTTGCATGCTTTATTTTGTAGCTATGCACTGGAATTGCTGAAGTTTCGGGAAGCCGGAGTGGAAGTCATATTAAAGGTAAACTTGAATTATTTTACCTTTACAATGTGTTCTGCAAAATTTTAACTGTGGAACTATCTTAATATAAAATATTAAATGTGGTTCCTATATTTATATTGATCTTACGAATGTTGTAGGATGTAAGGAAAAGATGGAATAGGCAATCTCAGGCTTTTTACAACTTATTTAGACAGGCAGATAGAGTTGAAAAGCTTGCTGAAATTATCGAAAGACTGGTACGAACTGCGCACTCGAGTTTGTTTTTCTATGTTTATGACAAGAGCGATTCAAATACTTTGGCAACAAATTTTGCAGGAACAAGGTGATCTCAAGCTTAGAGTTAGGGCACTGGAATCTGAGAGGGCGTTTCAACGTGTTGCAACTGTTCAGAAGACCATTGGAAATGTGAGTACGTCATGGAATTATATTATCTAACTTGTATACTTTGCTGAATATGTTTCAGTTTAGTCTGATCTTGTAAAGGAAAAGTTTTCGTCTCTGTATTTGAGTTCTGTCAAAAAAGTTTTTGAAGTGTAAATGGAAATTATACTTGTCATTACCATTTAAAACTGAAAACAAAGAGAGAAAAGGGGCCTAATTGTTTATTTACGTTCTGGAATATGTGAAAGACTGCCATTAAACATCAAAGATAGAGTTCCATACGTGGAGAGGGAATGAAGTTCTTATGGAAGATTAGATACTTCCTGGAACTAAATGGAAGAGACTTGAATTGCATGTGTATCAGCTGCCTGTTCCCTGGTTTAACTTGAAACTTATTAGGGGTAGCTAATAAGTTTATTGTTTGAGAGTGGTAGAGAACATGAGAAAAGAACCATTTGATTGAGGCCATCTTGCGTTACGTATAATGTATTTGCTGTGGTAAATGCTTGAATATCTTGAATACATAAGGTCTCATTTGCTTTGTCTTTAACTAACAGGCAGTTGCGGCAGGAAGCCTAGTAAACCTTGCAACAATTTTGTATATCAATTCAATGCGAGTAAGTTATCCACTTGTTTTTGCAATTTTTCTTTTGTACTCTTGGGAAGCTTTACTGCACGTTTGGTTCTGTAGTTAAAATTTATTTTGATTGTTCAGGTCCCTGCCATCGGTGCTTATGTCTTTTGCACTTTTTTCGGTTTTCAAGTTCTCATTGGCCTTATAAAGGTAAAGAAGTTGGATGAGCGGGAAAGATTAATAACAGGAACTGCTTAATTGGTAAGTGAATCATGTCTTACATACTATTATTGGTATTTTGTTCTCTCTAGTCTTTATTCATAACGTATGGCATGCTGTCTAATCTTTATTGATCAACTTATGATGTCATCGTTTTTTTAATTTATTTTTTCTTTCATTTCAGTTATCCGGAATATCTCAGATTACAAGTGGATGGCAACTTATTGCTACAAGTTAACCATTTAACCGGAACAAGGCAGGACACTGAAGATACTCTTATTATGGTTCCTCGTCATAATTTATACCCCAGAACTTGCACCTTGCCAGTTTGTTGATGAAGACGTCCGACAGCGAACACCTGGCAATTATTTTCAAAGCTCAGTTCTGAAACTTTTGGTGTAAATTTCACCTTGCTACTAGGTTTAGTTTAGGCATTTGCCGGTACCATTTTGTTGTAGCTGCCAAGTAAATGTCTGTTGTAGCTGCCAAGTAAATGTCTGTTTCTTCAATATGCACCTGACTGATTAATGTTACATTTGGCAGCTTGTAGCTGTGGCCATTGCTGTAGAGTTTTTTTTCGTAACTATTCTGTAGCTGTGGGACTGGCATCATGTGGCCTTTCATGTAATTTAGTAGGGTGGGGCCTCCTCTGTAATATGCTTGTGTATTGCTGTAACATATATATAGAGTTTTGAATTTCAATTTAAAAAAAATTTGCTAGTGAATAATACTATCTATCCAAATCGGAACTTGAAACTTTTCTACTGCTGCCTTCAAATTCAGCTTCAAATTTTGTCTCCTCGCAGGAGATTTCAGATGTCATCTTTTTTTTACTTTCACCTTTTCCGTTTTCAAATTCAATTGAAGTAGAACTATCCAGAGAATGTCTTCATTTTCTATGTGATATTCCGTCCTCCTGTTGTTCCCATTTGCTGTAAAGCTGAGAACCTTGTTTTTTTTTTTTTTTTTTTCCCTGTTTGCGTTATGTATGCAGCAATAGAAACACAGTACTGAGATGATTTTTTGTCGTTTGTTTTCCTGGGTTTATTATTGTCCCGCTGAACATTTTTGCACTGTAGAGGCACATTTCGAAGCAGAGAAGGTTTTTCTCTTGGGATTGATGCCCCGCGTCAGCTTAATTTTTATTTTTTTTTATGCAGTTGTCCTCTATTTTCACTCGTCGTTGCTATTTTTCACAACTTGACGCCTTTTGCTGATAATTAAGTATCGAGCATGTTTCGCTGCCCTACAGCATATTGCTCTCTCTCCTGATCCACATAGTCAATGGTTTCTCTTCCCTTTTGTTTCTCTTCTGCAATTCCTGTATAGCTTCTTGGCATACTCGTGTAAAATAGATTAAAAGGGACTTTTCTGGTGTGGCACTGCATATGTAAAATTATTAAATTCGATCAAAATTATTATTATTATGTTTTACAAATCTAATAATTGAAAGACAGATACTTATTGATGGAAATTTTTTCCGTTCTTACCAAAAAAAATTGCCTAATTAAATATTAAAAAATATAAAAGACACAATAGAGAAAGTGTGACTTGCATCCTATAACTGTAGTTTTGAATAGGAAGTAATAGTTGACCACCTCCCAACTATGTTGATTTGACGCTAAGATAAAAATTTTCACTCAATCACAGTTACTATAACCCGTTTGTTTTTGTTCTCAAAATTTTTAAAAATGCTTTTGTATGTTTTTTGAGACAAATTTTAAAAACACTTTTAGAAGCATTTTAAAAAAATTCTCATTTTTCAAAACAAAAACATTTTCATTTATTTTAAAAACAATATCAAACAGCCGTTATACCTTTCACTTGTTTCCTTCATTCTTTGTTTAATGGACTTGTTTCTTCCTATTAAGGCACATTTCATCCCACTTTTTGGTGATGTATCTACAGTCCAATAACGATTTCATTTATTGTAACACCCTGAAATTAATTAAATGTTATTAGTGTGTACAATGGTGGACTAGTGTGCTGTAATGAGTAATTTAAACTTAATTTGATTATTTTGTGAAATTTCTGAATTAATGTTGTTTTTGATCATTTTAATGATTTTTAATCACTTTAAATTATTTTGTTTGTTATTTTAAATTTTGAAACAAAACAATTTGACAAATACCAAATAAGTCCTATTTGAAATCAACGTGCTGCTGCACACGGTTTTGTGCAGCTAACCATCACTTCCTCTCTTTATTTATTTCTCTCCTCTCTCTCTTTTCACTAAGCTCTCTCACTCTCCCTCTCACTCTCTCTCGCTCGTCTCTCTCGCCTCTCTCTCTACGCCTCTCTTTCCCGCTTAATTTCTCTTAAAATTTTTGAAACAAAAATCAAGCCCAAGCTTTGGGTTAGTGGATTGAAGGCTTGGAAATGCGATTTAGCAACTGCAAACACGATTTAAAGCTTCGATTCAAGGTTAGTTTTTAAATTTGAAAACTTTTTTAATTTTTTAATTTTCTTCATATTTTGAAATCTAAGCTTATTCGAACTTAGAAAAAGCTTTGATCTAAGTTAGAGAAACTCAAAACAACTAGAATCTAAGCTTTGTTTGATCAAAAATAGATTTAAATCAAGATTTTTCATTTTTCTCTATTTTTCTCCATTTTTCTCCATTTTTGGGAATTTTCAAAATTTTTGTGTAAAACTTGTTTTAATACATTAAAAAGTAATCTACTATGTTTTTCTGTCAACTATGATCATTATCCATGTTTAGGATTTGAGAAAACAGGTTGAAATTGAAGATTTTGGCTCGGGGAAGCCGAAACTCGTGCTTGAAAATTTTTGAAATTTTTTAGTTCGGCAAGCCAGATTCATACGACTGGCAGGCCGAACCTGGAAATGTTTGGCCGACCGAACTTGGTTTTCCGACAGGCCGCACTATACAGTACAGTCGGCCAAACCAAGGCGACCGACAAGCCGACCGAGCTGTTAGTGATTGCCCTAGGCCAATTATGTAATAACCATATTTTGACTTTGTTACATTTGCATTTTATTAATAAAGAGGCATTTTCATTATTGTTTTTGATCCTAATTTCATGAATAGTTAATTCTACCTAAGGTTATCAAGTATGTGACTTGATAGTAAAACTCTTAGGTAAAAATTGAATTCTATTCTAATTATCCCTAGTCGGTCATTATTATTGGGATAATAATGAATGAAGACTAGTATGAAGTTTAACTGATGATTATGTTTTATTAATCATGTGTATGAGATACTAAGTCAACTCATCGATACATATTTAAGAAATGATGTATTGGATTGGCCCGCTGTGAGAATACTGTATGGATAATTGTCATAAGTGATTCTCATCACAATAGTATTATCTTAGTCCTCTGACCTGAAATCACCATTGTTTCCTACATGATAAGTTCTATATTTTGACACATTCTAATATTATCTTTAATAGGATGATGGAATTGATTGTTGTTGGATATAGAATGAATCATGTAAGAAATATGAGTGATTAACAAGGAATTTGTCCCTCATTTATTATGAGAAAGATATCTATGGGCCCCTCGATAAGTCAGACTAAAGAAAAATGTATGGCCATACTAGAATAAATTGATAAGGGTTATCAATATCAATCTACTTAAGATCGAGAAATAATATGATTGAATAGTATAAGGTTGACATAAACCATGCCTTATGTTCAATCAAGGTATCTAGTGACAAAAGGACTTCAATACTTATTATGCAATAGGCTATGTTGGATTATTGACATTCGCATAACTTGGGTAATCATAATGTCTTGCTAGAGGCCGCTTATGAATTATGGGCCAGAAACAAAATTTCAAGCCTACTACCAACGTTATGTGAACCTACAACGTCACAGACTTAGAATAGAACAAAAAGAATTTTGGGTTTACTGTGTCTAGGTTCAATGAACCTAATAATGTCCAGATTCGATGTACTAGATATGTCTAGGTTTATTGAATATGACATTATCTAGATTCTCTGAATCATATTCGAATTACTGACATTATCTAGATTGTCTAAATCATATTCGAATTACAGACATTATCTAAATTCTCTGAGTCATATTTGAATTACAGTTTACCCTAGTTTAAATCTGACTCTATCTTGAAGTCAATAGATATATATATATATATATCTCATTTTAGGGTGTCTAGTTGAATTAAGAATAAAGAAGGCGTTTTGTTATTCTAAAAAGGCGAGAACATTAAAAACCCTAAAAATTAGAGAGAGTCATTTAACGCAAAGGAGAGGGTGCTAGCACACCAATTCATTTTTAAGAGAGTCTGTTCATGTGGATACTTGTAGAGGACATTGCTCTAAGTAACAATGTCTGAATCCGATCTTGAATATAAAAAGCTCAAGTTAGGGTGTCACTGGAGTGAACCTGCTCTCTTCCTTCCAAAAATCTTACCCTTTTTGTTATCCTGGTAAGATTCTTTGACTTTCCTATTAATCTAATCGAATTGCATGGATCCTGTGAGGGTTTTGTGGGAATTAATTTTAACTTTCCGTTGCTTATTTGAATTAAAAATCCAACAAAACCCAACAATGGTATTAGAGCAACTTGCAAATTCGATTAAATTGATTTTATATGGTTCTATGTATATGTGATATGCAGGAATATGATTTATACATTAATTAGATTAATGTGTTTGAGGTTTTATTTGATTAAACTTTTTTATTGTGTTAATTTGATTAATACGTTTACTGTTTCTTGTAACCTGTTGTTGTTAATTTGATTAATATTACAATTTAACAAGAATCTAGTAATCTGTTTCAAGATGATTAAACGATTTACTGTAAATCAGGTTTCGGTTTTATTAAGGTGGCATACTGTTTAAATGTTAAATAGTGATAATTTGTTTTGAATAGATTAATATCGCCAAGGGCGTGGCCTTTGGACCCTGCTAGGGGTGCTGCCCTTAGGACCCCGCAAGGGCTGCTGCCCCTTGACCCCGAATTGTTTCATCACATATATTGTTTTGGTCAAAATAATAATTTAACTTTAATGAAATTATATTATCATGTTCATGTGTTTAGTGTGAATTGCATGGTGCATAGCATGGCCCTTTTATACCAATGTGATTGGCAGGTTTTATTTAATTTTATTTTGGGTTTGTAATTTTAAATATGGTTTGCGTGTCGTTTTTCAATTTGTTGTAATCTATTTATTTATTTAGTAGAAATAGAATAGTTTAGATTGCAATTTGTAATGTAAAATCAAAGCCCAAAATAAAGATAGATGAAGGTTCAAGATGGAGGCTCAAGATGGAACCAATTTGTGGCAATCTAAGGAAATCCATGGAGATGAAGATTATCTAGGATTGACCATTAACCTTCATATTGGCTTATGAAGATCAATTTAGATTTGGGCCATGCTATGACACGCTTTTTGTGTTATTATTGTTATGCTATGATGTGATGATGTGTATATGATGCTACATATGTGATGCGATATAATAATGAACAATAAAATAAAATTAAAGTAGAACCCTCACTTAATATTAAGTCATTAAAATGCCTCACATAATTCAACACTTGTCAAGACTTGGATTGCTAAACATAGGTTCTGTCAAAGCAGGGTGTGTTAAGCCATCTAGGTAAGACAAGATGGATAATAGTGATATCCATATGTTTGAAATGGTTAGACTTAACTAGGTTATCAAAATGGTTTAGGACGTAGGGCATTAGATGGGATTTTAACAAGTCGGGACATGTGATGTCAAATCTCATATTTGTCCAAGAGTTACATAAGATGTAATTGGTAAAGTGTTACCTACCTAAATAACCATACTTTAGATCATAAGCCAAAGCTTACTTAAGGTGAGGTGAAATATGGATCTTGGCCCATTAAAATTACAATTGTTGTGATTGTCAAATTAATATTAAGGGTTATTAATTTGATAAAATTAGTGGGATTTAAATTATGCCTCGTTAAAAATTGTTTAATAAAATGCTAAGTACTCTGTGTATATATTTGTTGTAGATAATGGCATCAAACACCTCATCTAACTTGTCACTGTGAATGATCCTTGAGAAGGATAAGCTCAATGAGACTAACTTCCTTGACTGGTACAGAAATTTGAGAATTGTTCTTAAGCAAGAGAGGAAGGAATATGTCCTTGATCAACCTATCCCTGATGAACCAGCTGCTAATGTTCCTAGAGCTCAAAAGGATGCTCACAGTAAGCATCTCAATGACTCTTTTGATGTCACTTGTCTTATGTTTGGAAGCATGGAATCAGAGCTTCAGAAGCAACTGATGGAAATGGAGGCTTATACCATGATAGGCCATCTCAAGGAAATGTTCCAAGAGAAAGCTAGAACGAAGAGGTTTGCCACCTTAAAGGCATTACTCTCATGCAAGTTGACTACTGGCAGTTTAGTGAGTCCTCATGTTCTTATGATGAAGGGTCATCTTGATCATTTGCAGAAACTTGGTCTTAAGATTAGCCAAGAGTTGGCTATTGACATCATTCTGCAATCTTTGCCAGATGCATATGATGGGTTTGTTATGAACTACAACATGCATAATATGGAGAGGACTGTTTCTGAGTTGCATGGGATGCTTAGGACTGCTGAACAGAACATCAAGAATACCCAAGGTGTTCTAATGGTTAATAAAGGGAAAGGTATGAAAAGGAATGTAAAGGAAAGGGTAAGAGCAAGAATAAGGCTTCCAAGGACTTCAAGAAGCCCAAGCCTAACCCCAAGCCCAATCCTAAACCTAAGGCTAAACTACCAAAGGAAGGAGTATGCTTTTTTGCAATGAGCCTGGTCATTGGAAAAGAAATTGCAAGCTCTATTTGGATGATCTAAAGAAGAAGAAGAGTAGTGTGACTACTCCTTCAGGTATTTATGTCATAGAAGTCAATTTGTCTACTTCTGATTACTGGGTATTAGATACTGGATTTGGATCTCACATTTGTACCAATGTGCAGGGTCTTAGGAGGAGTAGAACCTTGGCTAAAGGCGAAGTGGACCTACGAGTTGGAAATGGAGCAAGAGTTGCTGCTTTAGCTGTAGGAACATATGAGTTGACTTTGCCTAGTGGACTTGTTTTAAGTTTAGAAAATTTTATTTATGCACTTGCTATGAGTAGGAATATTATTTCTATTTCTTGTTTGGACAAGGAAGGTTTTGAGTTTATTATTAGGAATAATAAATGCTCTATTTACCGTGATAACATTTTCTATGAATATGCTCCACGAACGAATGGTCTTTATGTTCTAAACAATGAAAACACAAATGAAAAGTCCATCTATAATGTTAACACAAAGAAGTTTAAATCTAAAGATTTAAACCCTACCTATCTTTGGCACTGTCGTTTGGGCCATATAAATGAGAAACGCATTTCAAAACTCCATCAACATAGGTTTTTGAATTCATTTGATTTTGAATCATTTGAAGTATGTGAGTCTTGTTTATTAGGCAAAATGACTAAGACACCTTTTACTGGACATAGTGAAAGGGCTAATGACTTATTGGGCCTTATACATTCTGATGTATATGGACCATTAAGTTCTACTGCTAGAGAAGGTTTTCAGTACTTCATTACTTTCACAAATGATTTCAGTAGATATGGCTATGTCTATCTAATGAAACAAAAATTTAAATCTTTTGAAAAGTTTAAAATTTTCAAAAATGAAGTACAAAATCAACTTGGTAAAATTATTAAAGTACTTTGATCAGATCGAGGTGGTGAATACTTAAACCAAGAATTCATTGATCATCTTAGAGATTGTGGGATAGTCCCACAATTAACTCCATCAAGAACACCACAATGGAATGGTGTGTTTGAACGGAGAAATTGAACTTTATTGGATATGGTTCGATCTATGATGAGTCAGTAAGATATTCCAATATCCTTTTAGGGATATGTTCTAGAAATTGTTGCGTTCATACTGAATAGAGTTCCATCAAAGGCAGTTCAAAAGACACCATATGAGATGTGGACTGGGAAGTCACCTAGTTTGTCTTTTCTTAAGATTTGGGGATGTAAGGCTTATGTGAAGCGTCAAATTTTAGATAAATTGTCACCCAAATCAGACAAGTGCCTTTTTGTGGGAAAGCCTAAAGAAACTAAAGGATATTACTTCTTCAATGCTTCTGAGAACTAAGTGTTTGTTGCTTGGAATGGTGTCTTTTTAGAAAGAGAATTCATTCCTAAAGGAACTAGTGGGAGTAAAGTTCAACTTGAAGAAATTCAAGAACCACAAAATAGCATTGAACCACCTATGGAATCTCAACTTGATCAACAAGTAGTTGTTGAGTCTACACAAGTAGCACAAGGCCCGAGGAGGTTTGGTAGGACATGTCAAAGCCCTAAGACATATAGATTTCTCTTAACTGATAATAATGATATGATGATTATGGATCAAAATGAGCCCACATCCTACCAAGAGGCCAAGAATAGCCCTGACTGTGATAAATGGCTAGAAGCCATGAAGTCAGAGATGCAATCCATGTATGATAATCAAGTATGGAGTTTGATTAATCTGCTTGATGGCTCAAAGACTATTGGGTGCAAATGGGTTTTCAAAAAGAAAACAGACATGGATGTCAATGTACATACCTTTAAGGCAAGACTGGTTCCAAAAGGTTTTAAGCAAACACATGGTATAGACTATGATGAAACTTTTTCACCAATTGCTATGCTCAAATCTATTCGGATTCTCCTCACCATAGCTGCATACTATGATTATAAGATTTGGCAAATGGATGTCAAAACAATGTTTCTTAATGGAAACCTACTTGAAGATGTGTACATGACACAAGCCGAGGGTTTTGTTAGTCTTGAGAATTCTGGAAAGGTTTGCAAGCTTCAAAGATCCATTTATGGATTGAAGCAAGCATCTCGGATTTGGAATCTTGTTTTCATGAAGCAATCAAGGAGTTTGGTTTCATTAAAAATGAAGATGAGCCTTGTGTTTACAAGAAAGTTAGTGGGAGTGCAATAGTCTTTCTAGTGCTATATGTTGATGACATATTACTCATTAGAAACGATATCCCTACTCTACAAAATGTTAAATCATGGTTAGGGAATTGTTTCCCAATGAAAGACTTAGGTGAAGCTACCTATATTCTAGGCATCAAGATCTACAGGGATAGATCTAAGAAGCTTATTGGCCTAAGTCAAAGTACATACATTGATAAGGTATTGAATAGGTTTAGTATGCAAGATTTCAAGTTGGGATTCTTACCAATGTCACATGGAATTAGTCTCAGCAAGACTCAGTGTCTAATGACACAGGATGAGCGAGACCGCATGAATAAGATTCCATATGCTTCTGCCATTGGATCTATCATGTATGCAATGTTATGTACTCGACCTGATGTCTCATATGCCTTAAGCATAACTAGCAGATACCAATCAGATCTAGGTGAAAGTCATTGGATAGCAGTCAAGAATATCCTTAAATATTTGAGAAGAACTAAGGATGCGTTCTTACTTTATGGAGGAAAGGAAGATGAGCTTATTGTAAGTGGTTACACAGATGCCAGCTTCCAATCCGACAAGGATGACTTTTGATCGCAGTCAGGTTATGTGTTCTGTTTGAATGGAGGTGCAGTGAGCTGGAGAAGTTCAGAGCAAGACACCGTTGTTGATTCTACAATAGAAACTGAGTATATAGCCGCCTCAAAAGCAGCTAAAGAAGTAGTTTGGATCAAAAAGTTTATTACTGGTTTAGGTGTTGTTCCTAGTATATCAGATCCAATAGACTTGTATTGTGATAATAACGGGGCCATAGCATAGGCTAAGGAACCTAGATCACATCAGCGATCCAAACACATACTCAGGCGTTATCATCTCATTCGAGAAATTATTGAGAGATGAGACGTGAAGATGTGCAGAGTACCTATAAATGAGAATGTTGCTGATCTACTCACTAAGCCTCTTCCACAGCCTAAGCATGAGAGTCATACTAGGTAAATGGTTATTAGATACAATATTGATTGGGCTTAGTGCAAGTGGGAGATTGTTAGTGATGTGCCCTAGGCCAATTATGTAATGACCACATTTTGACTTTGTTACATTTGTATTTTATTAATAAAGAGGCATTTTCATTATTGTTTTTTATTTTAATTCCATGAATAGTTAATTCTGCCTATGGTCATCAAGTATGCGACTTGATAGTAAAACTCTTAGGTGAAAATTGAATTCTATTCTAAATTATCCCTAGTTGGTCATTATTATTAGGATGATATTGAATGAAGACTAGTATGAAGTTTGACTGAGGATTATGTTTTTGCTAATCATGTGTATGATATAATTCACATATATAATTCACATATATAGCAAGATCACAAACTTGTAAATTTATGTAAAAACTATGGCTTTGATATCAATTTTGAAAAAATTGTACGGAGTAGAATTTTAAAATTTTTATGTCAGAGTATTTTTCAAAACACAAGTTTGACATGCTATATGCATAAATTAACCAGATATTACTAACCTTATATAGCGAAAAGCTCCTAGAATCAATGAAGAGAAATAACGTTACAGAAGGACCTTAACCAACTGGCCTTCTTTGCTACTCTCTATCCATGATTAGCGTAAGAGTGGCTCATATCGTTCAGCTTTTCCATCAGGTGATTCTCCTTGCAACCAGTAGAGAAATACCCAAAGCTATAATTCGTGATTTGTAAATGATAGCTTTCTAGAGAGTTTCAAAGTCTCGTTGACAAAGTCTCACTCCAGATTTCTCAACTAATTTAAATAATAAAGAGACTCACTCCCTTTTTTGTAGAGGTTGGGCTCAAGAGTCAATCCTTATCAGATAAGATCTCAAAAATTTGAATTAGATTCAAATCAGAATCAATTTCTGATAAAAATTGACGTGAAAATGCGCGGTCCTTTTATTGCCCTGTCGACAGGCCGAACTGGCAGATCGACTTGCCAAACTTCCTCAATTGGTAGGCCGAACTTAAAGATCAGATTGCCAAACCTCTGATAAAGGATCCCTGTGAATCTTTATTTTTCACCCGAGATTCTTAGGATAGAGCCTTAGTTTTAATTCAAATTGTGACGCTCCCTTGCGGACGTCATAGATTTCATTACATTTATTCCTTAATACCTTAATTTTAAGTTAAACTATTAGATTGAAACACAATTTGAAATCATATCCCAAGATCCATGCATACTTTTTTTTATATATATACATTAATATATAATAAATTACTTAATTATAAACATTCTTTAAATAGTTTTTCACACCAAATAATTAAATCCATAATAAAACACAACATTCAAATTTGCTTGCATAGTTCGGTAGGCCGAACTTTAGACTTCGGTAGGTCGAACCTGATCAGCAGTCTATGAAGGCTACAGGTGCATTCGTTAGACTGAAGGGCATAACCATAAATTCATAGTGACCATACCTCAATCTAAAGGCTATTTTTGGGATGTCTCCTTCTTTAATCTTCAACTGGTGATATCTCGACTACAGGTCAATCTTTGAGAACACTGATGCACCTTTAAGTTGATCAAACAAGTCGTTGATATGGGGTAACGGGTACTTATTCTTGATCGTTGCCTTGTTTAGCTCTCTATAGTCGATACAGAGTCTCATAGAGCTATCCTTCTTCTTAACAAATAAGACTGGAGCTCCCCAAGGCGAGTGACTAGGCCTAATGAATCCCTTGTTGAGTAGTTCCTTTAATTAAGAATAAAGCTCCTTCAACTCTACTAGGGCCATTCTGTAAGGTGCCTTTGAAATCGGGTCGATGCCTAGAGCGAATTCAATTTCTGTATTAGGGGGTAAGCTTGACAGATCATTTGGAAATACCTTTGGAAATTTTTGTGCTACTGCCACATTCTCAATCCTTATCTTGTCTTCCTGACTTCTGCATACAATGTTCGCCAGATAGCCCATGCAGCCACTAGATAACAATTTCCTTGCTTTCATGGCTGACAAAAACATGCTTGGTTTCTTTCTGGATTCGCCCACATACACAAACTTTTGTTCACCTTCTAGATGGAAGACCACCTTTCATTTTCGGCATTCAATGGAAGCATTGTACTTGCTTAGAAAATCCATCCCGAGAATCATGTCATAATCATACATGTCGATCACAATAAGGTCGACAAAGAGTTCCCTTTCAGAAATCCATAGAGTTACTGTACGCAGACAATGGGTAGATATTATCACTTCCCTGGAGGGTAGTGTCGTAGTGAATCTCTGTCTTATAGGCTCTAAATGAACCCCTAACTTCTTAGCAAAGGACAATGATACAAAAGAATGTGTGGCACCTGTATCAAAGAGAACATGTGCATTATTAGAAATACTTGAAATCTGACCTGTGACCACATTAGAAGCTTCAGCATCCACCTATTCTTTTGTGATGGTGCAATGCAGGCATTCGTAGGTGGGGCTTCAAGTCTTCCCTGGCTAATCAATGGCCCTTCTAAGGAGGCTTGTATCTGATGGAGTTGGGCTTGCGAAGCTCTCTGTTGGGCTTGAGCATTCATCTGATTGGGGCAGTTTTTAGCAAAATGGTCTTCATGTCCACATATAAAACATTGGTTCGTTCCCAGACGACATTCTCCAAGATGTTTCCTTTTGCATTTGGTGCATGGCTAAAATTGCCTATTATGGTTGTTGGACTGGTCACCATTATGCCTCTTGTTGCCTTGGCTTTGTTGGTTCTAAGAATTGCCCTTCTTCTTGTTATTCCTCCAGTGTTGGCTGTTGTTGTTGTTGCTATTGCTATTTTTCCTGTGTTGAGGGCGGTTCTGGGTGTTTGCATTACTGGCTGGCTGACCTGACTGAGGCTGGCTTCTTCTTAGCTTTGACAGGTGGAACTTAACACGTTGGGCCCTCAAAACAACCTACTCCTGGTTTCTAGGTGGACTTGCCCCATCAATAATTACAGCAATCTCTGGCCTGAGAACTCTGATCAATCTTCTGACCCTTTCACTCTCATCGTTAACCATCCCTAGGCAAAGGTGAGCTAGCTGATCAAATTTTACCACCACATCAGTTACCGACATGTCTCGCTGGCGTAGGTTCTTGAACTCATCATAATGCTTCCTAGTAATGTTCATGTGGAAGAACTTCGTGTTGAACTCATGAACAAAGTCAACCCATGTCATCTCATCAACATTCCTGCTCTATTCAATTCTGTCCCACCAAATTCTAGCCTTCATGGTGAGGCAGTACGAAGCATAGAGAACGTTCTGATTATCCAAGAAACCCATGAGTCTCAAAGTAGCTTCAATTGTCTTTAGCCATCCTTGAGCAACTAATGGATCCTTGGAACCTTCAAAACCGTTGGCTTAACCCTCTTCCACCTTACTTGGGGTGGTTCCTGATGGACCGGTCTTGGTTCAGTAGCAGGATCCAGAACTTCGTTTACTTGTGGTTGGGGAGGAAGAAGAGGCGGCACGTCATTGCCTCGTCGATCGCCGTCATGACTGTTAGCCCTCAATGCTACAATTTCCCTTATTTGTTCATCAAATTGCCTTTGCAGCTTGGCGTTCATCGTCATCATCCTTTCGTTGGTTTGAGTGCGAGTTTGCATTCTTCCACAGTCGTCCATAGTTGATTTCCTAAAAGAGTTATGCATTTAGGAACCATCTTCTAATTTATGAGACAGGTTTTCACTATTGGGACATTAATCATTAGGCAACTAAATCTTATACTTATCATCAAACTTGCATCTCAACATATAACTTTAAAATATTCTTACTTGGAGGACTTGGACTGACGTGGGGCGATATGAATTGAAAATGAAAAATCGCTCTGATACCAAAGCCTGTGACGCCCCTTACGGACGTCACAGATATCGTTACATTTATTCCTTAATACCTTAATTTTAAGATAAACTATTAGATTGAAACACAATTTGAAATCATCCCCTAGGATCCATGCATACTTTTTTTCATATATATATACATCAATATATAATAAATTACTCGATTATAAACATTCTTTAAATAGTTTTTCACACCAAATAATTAAATCCATAATAAAACACAGCATTTAAATCTGCTTGCACAGTTCGGTAGGCCGAACTTCAGACTTCGACAAGCCGCTGATAAGTAGTTTGAACTCCAACAGTCGGCAGGCCGCCCTTGGCTCTGCAAAACGGGGTTTAAAAATTTCTAAGTTCGATAGGTCGACATAATGTAATCAGCAGGCCGAACATTACATCAGCAAACCGACCAATAATGATCAACAGGCCAAACTATTATAAAATTTTTTTTTTGAAACAAGTCTCAATATTTTTCAAATGCGGAAAACTAATGATAATACTATGAAGTTAAAGAGTGATAGTCCAAATAATTAAAATTCATCAAATAAACATACTCAGAAATATAAAATATAGTTTGTATCTTTAAAAAAATTTTCATCTTTGGGTGTTCTTCTGTTTTCAGTTCATCCTACATAGCTCACATGCCTTTCCTTGACCTCCACCTATTCCATTATCTTCTTACCCTTATCTACAACATGATATAAAACTGATTAAGCTAGAGCTTAGTAAGTACATTTCATATCTCACAACGCAAAAACACTTTATGAAAATCATCATCATAAGCATCATTATAATAGTGCACTAAGCACAATTTCATAAAGAACATATCTTTCATTGCATTATCCATATTAAAACTTTGTTCATTTTATCTTAAAGGCCCAAGTGTTGCACCATAATCATCATTGTAGGCGTGCCATCATGAGAGGAGAGAGGTAACTAATCCCAACCCAAACATGACATCATAAACATAAACATAACATAACATGGGCTGTGCAACATTTATTTAGGTGACACACACACACACACATATATATATATATATATATACTTTTCTACTTTGAAATATGACATCATCAAAACATGCATAAACTTCTTTTTATATAAAGAAACTTTCACAATGAAATATCATACATAATCATCATGGAAATTATCATAAAACCATCATGAACATAGATTTAAAACTTTTCGTAAACTTCATCATGTTACAGGTGAGAATGTACTTATCTATTTAGCTTACTTAACCTTAATTGTAGGTGGCTACACTGTAGTCTTGATGTGTTTGCTTCTTAGTGTGTTCATGTCATACATTCATTTAAAATACCAAAAAAAAAATTTAACATTTATTTTCATGATATCATTCAATACTAGTGTCAGCAATTTCGAACAAGGCACGATGACACGATATGAAAACGACACGAGATAAACGGGTTTGGACCATATGTTTTTTTAATTATGTCATAAATGGGTTAGCACGAATAACATGAAAATAAACGGGCTGGATTCGTGCTAACACGCTAAATACTCCTTAACACGTTTAATTAAACGGGCCGTAAACGTGTTGACATGGCACGACATGACCCGCCTATTTATAACACATTTAAACTTAAAAATAAAAATATTTGAAATATTTATAGTAGGTTAGTATTAATTAGATATTGAGTCATAATAGATATAAAGGGACATTTAAAAAAAAGTCCTTTTTTTTTTCTTTTAATCCATTGATAACTAGAGTTTTCTTAAACATGGCCTCCTACTTCATGAAATGACACTATAACTTAGTTTAGTCGAATATTATAATACCCCTCAAACTAATTATTAGTTTAAAATTGTATCTATCTTTTTTTCTTTTTTAAATATTCATCGTGCAATTAAGTCTATGCCAAAATTTAGCATGCCACGTGTTTTTTTCGTTCTTTTTTTTTCCTCTGATCTATTAACTCAGCTTAGTGGAATACTATAATACTCCTCGAACTAATTATTAGCTTAAAATTTTCTCTCTTTTTTCTTTTTTAAATATTATAAGGTCTTTGGCTACTAGTGAAAATTATTGGTGGAAATTGTTTTTATTTTAACATGTGAGAGCTTTACACTATAGCAATTTTTTTTACTGGAGTATGTGAGAGCATTATATTGTTCATGACTGAGTTTGTGGTTCACACCACTCTTAGTCAAACACCCTTTTAATCGTGCAGTTAAGTCTATGTTTTTTTCTCTTCTTTTTTTTTTCTCTAATCTATTAACATAGTTTAGTAGAATATATAACACCCCTCCAACGAATTATTAGTTTAAAATTTTCTCGCGCTCTTTTTTCTTTTTTAAATATTAATCATGCAATTAATTCTATGCTAAAATTCAGCATGCCCACTTGTTTTTTTTTTTTTTTTTTTTTTTTTTCTGTAATCTATGTTATCCTTCTTTTAATTAATCGATGATATTGCACTGATGTTTTCAAAAGAGGCGTTTTAATTACTTGACTCATAATAGAATTAACACATTTATATAATTAATTTTGAACCAATTGTTCGTGTATTTAAGATCTTGGAAAACTGCCTCGTGGGAACTCTTAGGAGAAAATCAATATTTTTGAACTCAAATCAATGTTACATTCATATAACAAGCTTTTTTTTTTGGCTAGAAGAATCTTATGAGAAGCTTGTTTTGTTTTGTTGTAGTTTTAGAATAATTGTAGTTTTCTTAATGTCATGGAATTAAATTTGAGAATTAACTTTTACCCTTCCTTTAAATTTTAATATTAAGCAACACATTATACAGCAATTTTTTTTTGTAATATTTGCAAAAAGATTTCATCGTATGATTAAACCAAGCACGAAGCTCATCTCTTGATGTAAATTCAACATTTTCATGAGCAGTTAAAACTAATTTTTTGATTCAAAATTAAAATAAAATACCAATTTAATTTAATTTATTTTAAAGTTATAAAATTACTTATAATTAATTATACGAGAGTTTCAACAAAATAAAAAAAATAATTAGACGAGACCATATATAGTGCCATAAAATGTAACACAATAAATCAGCCTAATTTTTTTTTCCTTTCCCTAATCAATGACACAAATAATTGAACACCAACATCTAAGATTGAAAACAATGTTTTGTTTTAGCCCATACGCGTCATTCACCGAACCTATCCCTTTAGACACACAAAAGAAAATTTATTTTATTTTCATTTATTTTAATCAAAAGTTCAAAAAAAAGAAGAGAAATATGTGTAACAAAACTTCAAAAGGGCCTTTCTTTCCAGCAGCCAAAAGAGCCATCCAAACAAGAGCCTTTCTTTCCCTCTCCTTAAATCCCCTTCTCGGCTTCCCCCTTCACCTCTTATTGTGGTTCTCTCTTTCTCTCTCATCGCTCTTTCTCTCTCCTCTGTGTTTGCATTCCTCTTCTTACACACAATCTCATCGCCCTAAGAGATGCATCGTCGCCTCCTTGATCCCCCAACTGTAAGTTGTTTCATCTCAATCTCAAACCCTAATCTATCTAATTCAATCATTCTTTTTCCTTTCCTCAGATCCCCAATTTCTTTTATTTTCTTGGTGTGTACGTATAAATTATTGCTTTTTTGAGTTTGCACATCAAGTCTGGAAAAGCTCTTTAAATGGAGGTTAATTAAGTGGCACGGTGGAGTAGTAGAAAGTAGTGACATTTTGTGCATTTTTTTTTGACATAAAGCACTTGGTGATTACACTTCAAGTTCTGTTGCCAACTTAAATTTCATTTTTCAGGACAATACGATTGATTCTTATGGGAGAGCATGTAGTATTTTTAGTTCCAAATCTAAGCCTGTGAGTAAGTTGTCATTTAGAAAATTGCAATTGTTTTGATATGACATCCTGCGCTCATTCATCAATTGGTTTTTCATAGTTGCACATTTGGGACTTCTCAGGGAAGATATCCAAAATTCTAATGAATGAAAGTTTGCCAAGACTGCCGAGCCGAGAGGTGAATAATTTAAGACCTTTTTTAATAGATTTTGAACTTTAGTGATCACGAATTTGAACGTGAAGTAGTTCAAGAAGGGGACAACTTTTTCTATACGATTAACTTGAACATTAATCTGTGAGGCTTCTTAAGCATTTCTATGGCCACTAAGCATAGACTAAAGCTATTTTCATGCAATTGTGTGCATTGAGTCTATTTTCAAGTTAATTTAGCTCTTCGGATAAATCAGTTCGATTTGGTGCTGATTTTAGTTTAGGTTTTTCTTTTTTCTTGTTTGCATGCCAACAATTTTGGTCGCGTTTGTAATTGTGAGGGTGTTTTGTTCGTTCAAGTTATATTTTTTGTTCTTTACATTGTGGTTTATGTATAATCTTTCTCTAATCCATGAAAATTATACTTTCAAGAATGTTATTGTTTAGCAACGACCTTTATTTAAGCCAATGGCCTCTTCTTTGAGTTTCCAATCATAGTTGCAGGTTATCTTTTGGCTTGTATAGCATTTTGAAAGAGTTTGTTTTGTATTGGTTAAGGTAAGGTGCGAAGTGTTGTTGTTATTGTTGTTGGGCTTTTTTTGATTTTTTATTTTTTAAGGCTATATGATTAGAAGGTGAGGCTGCTTCTTCTGTGCTGGTTAATGTGTCTAGTTTTGCTTAAGTAGTAGGCTACACTATAAAAGTTTGGAACTCTAATGACATGCAAGTGAAGGTGGTGGTACGTTTTGGTTTTGTCTGCTTTTCAGTCCTTTTGTTGCAAGGCAAGTTTTAGATGATTTTATTTATTTGTTAGCTTTTCTTCATGATTTATGAGGTTTTTTGTGAAGTAAATCATTTGTTTGAGAAAAGGCCCAAAACAAACATGTGTAAGATAAAAGTTAGTTTTATTGCCTCTTGCCTCTTGCGTCATGCTATATGTTTATTGATTTAAATTCTCTCATATATTGATTTCATTAAGAAAGAAAGAGATAGAATTGTAATTAAATTAGTTTATTAAAGAGTCATCTTCATCAAATAAGGTAGACACAACATGTTCTGCGTGGCATTGGCTAAGGAAATTATATAACTCAAATAGCTTTGCTTATGGAAATCCCAAATAAACTAAACTCAATTAAGAATATTGTTCTTTCTTCTTGGTCTTGAATTTGATAAATTAGTGTGTTTGATAACATTAGTTCAAACCAGTTTGAACTATTTTGGTTCAAAACACTATGCCATGCAGTTTCTAACTATTTTGGTTCAAAATTACATCATTACAACTTATACCATGTTGAGGAACACAGTTTCTAACTAAAATTGTTGTAGGAATTTTTTTTTTGTATAAATTAAGAGAACAAAACATACCTGCTTTCTATAGTTTAGTTGTCAAATCTTTATCAACTTTCTTCCTTTTTCTTTTTGAAAATTATCAACTTTCTTTAATTGCTAATTTATTTTTGCTCTCTTTTTTTAGATGGATGCTTCTATAGATAAAGGTCTTCAAGTGAATCTAGAGTCAGGGAGTGGTACTGTTGTGATCAATGAGCCTACCAATATGCTTAATGCATTAGACAAGGAGAATGAGAATGAAGTTGTTTCTATGGATCCATCAAACGTAAATGCAAAAGAAGGCTTACTTCTATTGTATGGTCATATTTTGAAAAGCTTCCTGTGGGTGCGGATGGGATTCCTAAAGCCAATGTATGGAGTGTGGTGTGCTGTATAAAGTGAATAGCAAGATTGGGACTGGAAGCATGCTGCATCACATGGAAACATGTCAACGCAGAGACACACGCGATGTTGGCCCACTATTGCTATCGCAAGATAAACAGTCCTTGGCATTGAGTGCAAAGAGGTTTGATCCTAAACACTTTCGTGAATTGATAGCAACAACAATCATTTTGCACGATCTTCCATTTTCCTTCGTCGAATATGAAGCTATTAGAGCGACTTATCAATATTTGCATCTTGAAATCAATTTGGTGTCTAGAAATAATTTAAAGGCAGATGTGTTTAGAATGTTTTCTTGGGAACAAATAAGAATCAAGTCCATGTTGGAGTTAACCCCTGGTAGAATTTGTCTCACTTCTGACATGTGGACTTCCATAGTCACAAATGGGTATTTGACATTGACGGCCTATTTTATTGATAAAGATTGGGTATTGCAGAAGAGAATTTTGAATTTTGCTTCATGCCACCTCCACATACTGGTCTTGCATTGTTTGAAAGACTTTAGGCATTGTTGTGTGAGTGGGGAATTTCTAATAAGGTGTTTACTCTTACCTTGGACAATGCTTCTTCTAATGATGTGTCTGATGATTTGTTGAAGAATCAATTGAATGAAAAAAATGCACTTATTTCTAAAGGTTCTTTTTTTCATACTCGTTGTTGTACCCATGTTCTGAACCTTGTAGTGCAAGAGGGATTGAAAGATATTGATAAGGTGGTTAAAAATATACGTGAAAGTGTGAAAATGTGAAAGGGTCACAAATTAGAAAGAAGAAGTTTCTAGAGTGTGTAAATCTTGTGGGTCTTGATCCTAAGAGAGGGTTGAGGCAAGATGTGCTAACAAGATGGAATTCCACATTTCTTATGTTTGATAATTTTTTGTATTATCGACATGCATTCTGTCATTTGGCTTTGAGTGACTTTAATTACAAAAGCTGTCCTTCTCAAGATGAGTGGGAAAGGGCCAAGAACATCAATGACTTTTTGGAACCTTTTTACAACATTACTTGTGTTTCTCTGGTGTTAAATACCCCACAGCAAACTTGTACTTTCCAACTCTCTACACCTGCTATTTGTCATTGAAGTCATGTGAGTATAATGAAGATGAATATTTGGCTATTATGGAAAAAGCGATGCTTGGCAAGTTTGAGAAATATTGGAAAGATTTCAGTTTGATATTGGCAATGGCAGTAGTACTTGTTCCTCGCTATTAGGGTGTATTTTGCCAAGATTATAAGTTCGGAATATATTATGCAAAAAAATGAATAGTTTGTAGTGTAATAGTCTAATTTACTCTTTTCTCTCTCATGCGACAAGGTTTTTGGTTTTAATTTATACTTCCAACTAAGTTCAAAATTATAGCTCCAACCAACTTTTATATAGTATTTTCTCTCACATGCTTTAGCACTTTTGGTTCTAACTTGTAGTTCCTAGTGTTTGACAAAATTAGTTGAAACTTATTAGTTTCAACTCAAACAGTACAAAGCTCTTACATGTTAGATTTTAAAACAAAAGTATGCTTCAATTTACAGATCTCATATGTTATGGTAACTCTCAGTTTTAACTCAGCTCTCAAACAACCTATGTGCCCTATTTATTTGAAAAGGGTTGTCGTCACTTTAGTCCACCAATTACAACACTTTAATTTTTGAATTTTTAATTTTGATAAATTAATGTATCTATTATTATTTTTTGGCAATTTTGATACCGATACTAAAATTGACAAGTGAGTTCTGAAAGTTAACGTAGATGAGTATCTCTTTGTCGCATAACAACTAAGAACTAAACATAACATTACAAAAAAATGTAAAGACATTATAGTTTCAACGAGATTTAGTAGAAACAAAGAGAAAATTATACATATAACGTAACTCTGTTTGTAAGATTTTAAGCGATCGCACAATGAACACATGATTAAACTACATCATCAACTTTATTTTGAGGGATCAAAGTTGCCAAGAATTAAAAGTTCATAGACCAAAATGTCATTATACTCAAAGTTTAGGAACTAATAGACTTAATTATCCATTAAAACAATAGGGAACATTTTCACATAATTTAACCACAAATTTGGCCAAAATCAAACCATATTTCAGATCCAAGGTGCCAATATCATAAAAATTTGTTGAACACTTCAGGTTCTATTGACTTCCGAGGTTTTGTTCTCATCAAAATCATCTACTATGATTGAAGCAACGGATAAATAAAAGTCTCAAATTCTTTGGGTATTATGGTCATTCAAAAAACCTTTATAATTATTGGGATAAATGCCCTATAAATGATAAGATTGTGAAAATGCCCTATAAATGATAATTATTGGGATAAATGCCCTATTCAAAAAACCATATTTCTTAAGGCTAAATATCATCATTTTATCTTAACATTTCTCATTAAATCCCTTAATTATAGCATTTATGTGATAATTAGTACTTTAATGTATTTGTGTAAAATATATTTTAGTGTGTTTTATGTTAACAAATTCTTAGTAATTTTTAGAATCATTTTTGTGTGTTTAATAATTAATTAGTTTGTAAATAATCAAAACCTTGAAAATAATGCTGTATGATTTTATTTTGAGTCTTAAAATATTTGTAAATAAGTTTTTAGTTTGTAAATATGTTTTATAATATTTTTGGTAATTTCTAAAAATATTCATGAGTCTTAATTAATATATCTGTTAAGGTTTATTAATTTTAAAAGTTTTTATTTATTTTTAGTGTGTTTTGTGCGTTTTATAGTAAAATAAATAATTTTAAAATTATTGTAAAACTTAAGTTTATAAAAAAATTAATTTTAGTTTGCTTATTGCATTTTAGATTTGAAATCTGCAAGGAAAAACAAGCAAAACAATGTAAAAAGAGGCAAAAGGACCTTAAATGCATAAAAAAATTCAAATTTCAAAGCATCTGACATGTGGTGCAAGGAAAACTACACAATCAAGCTGTTCAGATAATCTTAGCTATCCATGCGTCCTAGCTCCCCTATGAATCTGGTGCTTCAGCATTGCACTTGCACCTGCCTTTTTAGCCGGACCTATCCAACGGTCCTCGTGTGTTCTTGTAGCTTTTTTAATCTCGGCTTCTGTCATTCAAAGTATCCATATCTGACTGTCTTTAACGCATGTTTATGCCATTTTTGAGTGTAGCAAAGCACCAGATTACATAGAAAAACCAACATTCTAAGGCCTATTCACCCGTGAAAGAAAAGAAGAAAAAAAGTTAAAAAAATCCAATAAAATCATATCTAAATCTGATTCAAAAGGGAAATGGGCAGCTAAAAAATATATGAAAAATCTCAAATCTCTCTTTTTGCCATCGTAGTTCTTTGTATCAAAATAATCCAAAAAAAATAAAAAAAATAAAAAAAAAGGTGAAAAATAATGTAAATAGTAGATTTCTTTCTACTACAAATACCCCCTCCAATGACATGTATTATTCACTCATTCTCTTTGTGAGAAATTTCTTTCCTCTCGTGAAAATATAGTTCTATGTTTTAGTTTTGGTTTTCTTAGTTTCTAGTTTTAGTTTTTGTAAAATAGTTATAAGTTTATATTGTAAAAAAGTTATGCTTAGAAAATTATGTATGTTTCCACTTTCATTGTGCCTTTCTAAATTTCTTTTTTGCTGAGGAGAGAGGGGGAATTCTAGTAAAATTAAAGTAAATATTTTTAGTTTTTTGAAGTTTTCTAAGTAGTTATAATGTCAAAATATTTTTAAAAAACTTATGATTTTCTAGTTTACTTAGCTAAAATTCTTGTAAAATAAAGTTTTGATTCATCGTATATATAGGCTAGTATGGGTAACGCTTGGGAACAGTTTGATTATTCGTAGATAGAGAATGACACAATAAATGCTTAATTTTAATTTTGTTGGTAATTTTAGTTAGTTAATTTTGAAATTGTACTAATTTGTTAGAATGAATTTTTGATGCATTATATACATGAATTGATACATTAAATGCTTGGTAACTCTTGATTTGTTGTATACAAGAGATGGTATGTTGCATACTTAAACCATTTTAATAAATAATTTTAGAAAAATTAAAATATATTTAAGTTAATTGCTAGAATAGAACCTTTAATTCTCAGTATTGCTACAATTGTAGTTTCTTTTATGTTAAATTGCACTTATTATTAAAGTTCCTTCTTTTATTAAATTGCACTTATTAAAGTTCCATTTAGCATTCCAATTTAAATCACATTTCTTGTTATATGGAAAGAGTAGAAAAATGTGTAAAAATATTGTAAATAAATTATAAATAACTAACTTTAATCCTCAACCTTTTCAACCAATAAGTAAATAAACATCAAATAACTGATATATTGGATCTTTATAATACCTTTTCCCTATGAGATCGACCTCGGATTCACCAAGTTTTATTACTTGGATAACTTTATACTTAAGGTTATATCAGACTTATACTTTTAGACCCAAACAAGTTTTTGGCACCGTTATCGGGAAATAGACAAACATAAGAACAATATATTAGTATGTTATATATATGGCTGAAAAACCTGCCTATTAATTATCATTATATATATTTTTATTTCTACACTTTCATTTTTTTGTACTTTATTTTTCTTTCTAATTTTTTAACATCTAACTTTTTATATTTCCAACATTTATAATTCTCTATCTATGTCATCTAACTACTAACTTCTAACTTTTTTACTTTTTCTGCACTTTTATTTTTCTTTTTCTTAAAAGGACGGTTGTACCGCCCAATCTTGTTAATATTTCTATTAATATTTTTGTTGCTAATTTCTTTGTTTTGTAGGTGCTAAAAATAAAAATAAATAAATAAATTCAAAAAAAGCAAAAAAAGTTATTGTTCATGTCTTTGCATATTTGTGTTGGGATGCTATTCACGTAGACTAAATTTTGCTTATTTCTCTTTTTGTGTTTGGTTTTATATGTATAATAAAAAATTAAAAATTAAACATGTTGCACAAAGTTTATAGAGAAATCCTTGCAAATTTTTCCAACAATACTTGGAACCACTTTATGGTACTTTGTTAGATAGGTTTCCTCACCATGGTTTTTCCTAGGATTACCCATTAGGAAATTTTCTAGATGGATTAAGTCTTGAACTAGAATTGGGTAGAAAAAGAAGATGGATCCACCACTTTTTACCAATTTCCAGTACACGGAGCCTATTATATGTTAAAAGATATAATTCAGTATGATTATTAGAGATTGAACAATTCTAAAACTAATTTTGGCTTGGAAAACAATTTAGCCTTTTTGGAACCTTGGCCAGATACACAACCAAAAATTGCAAAATCAACCATTGAATTGCAAAATTAATCAAATTCTTCAAATTGGAAAAATTTGGAAATCTTAAGAAAGTATTTTAAATCTATGAAGAGCATGTTAGAAAATAAAGAAAATTTAGAACCTACTTGTTTTGAGAAACCTAGTATAGGAGTAGAATTTTTGAAGATGTTTGAAAAAATTCTTTAATTGTAGAAGCGACAAAAGACTTGACCACACATCTTAGGTTCTGAACTAATGTTGCCACTAGAATTTACAGAGGATTATACTTACCATGATCCTATGTAGCCCTCACCTCCTTTACCATCTCTAGTGTTATTCTTATGGACTTACCAATGTTAAACAAGTATGCCCTAAGGAGTAATAAAGAGTTCATTTGTTGTTCATATACCAAATGTTGTCCTCTTTACATTCATATTTCTTGAATATATGATAAGCAAACAAAAGTCTGAGACTGTCAGCCTAAACCTTTAAGAATCACGCATATGATGGCAGATCATGCAAAAGACATAATTCTAAAGGTGACGGTCTTAATTATAAGATCCACAATCTAGGGAATAAAGTTAGGTGCTTTATTCATGTTAAGATAGTTATTTGTCTATACCTTTAACGGGAGATGGCTTGTCTTGGCCATCGGAGTTGGACTCCATGAGTAGAAACATTGGTACATTGTCATAGGTAATGATGTATTGGATTAGGACATAAAGTGAAATTGATTTGGATTAATAATTCTATATGTACAAATCAATTCACTTTAGACGATCATATGTGTTATATCTTATTCTTGAAATGACTAATGAGCCTGTTAACTTGACTTATGTCTTTTTGATATACCAAAGGATGACATCCTGACTTTACGATGGTACGTATATCGGTCTGTTGGAGACATGACTCTTGATAACATGGACCTGTTATTCATAGATCCATAGCTCTATTGGTGGAGTCAATGATATTCTCTTATATGCGTTATCTTGTAATTGGAAGACTAGAGCACTCAACCATTTGGATACATAGGTGTAATCGAATGGTGTACTATCTTTGAAAGGTGAGTTTTCCAATGGTGAGATAATGGAATGTAAGATAAAAATAATTAGAAAGGTAAGATAGAATTTATCCTTAAGCCGATTATGAATATCCTATGAGGACACGGCACATCATGATATGTCATGGACACTTAGCTAATTTGAAGCTTCATAATTTTATATAGTTTGAGAGTATAACTTTAAGCTTTTAGTAGAGTAGCGTTAGAGTTGATAATTATAAAATATGTATCTAGAATATTGTATTTTATAATTATTGGAGTTTGAATAATATAGGTCCATTTGGTCCCATTTTTTGGCTTATAATAAATCCTGCAACGATACGACGTGCTTTTCTAATAAATTTATGACTCATGTTAAATTATAAGATTGACTAAAATTTGATAGGATCAGACAATTCATGTTTATTTATTAGTTGAATTAATTTTATAAATTAATTCAAGATAAACTTGTTGAATTATCGTGAATATTTTATTTTCTTTGAGATTATCCAAATATGGTTGTTTTGATTAGATAACTTCTCTATTGGGTTATTTTAATTAAAATTGAGGCTTTATATGAGATTCTCGGGTGAAAAATAAAAGATTCTTAGGGATCAGATTATCACAAGTTTGACAAGCCGATTTGCTAGTTCGGCCTGCTGATGGAGTAAGTTTGGTAGGATGATCTAGATATTATTAGATCATGTGTTTTTTATGCGATTTTATCAGAAGTTAATCCATATTTGAATTTTTAAGGCCTTATCTAATAATAACTAACCCCAGGTCTGACCTCTATAAATAGGGACTGAGTTTTCTCAGTTATGCAGATCAGTTGAGAAGTTAAGAGTGAGTACTCTACTGTGAGAAACTCTAAAACTCTCTGAGGGCTATTGTTCACAATTACGAACCTTGGCTCTAAGTCTTCTCAATTGGTTGGAAGGAGAGTCATCCGGGAAGAGCTGTATGATGTATGCCTACACACACTCTAATCATGGATAAAGAATAGCAAAAAAAGCTAGTTGGTTGAGGCCCTTCTGGAACATTATTCTCATCAGTGATTGCAGGAGCTCTTCAACATACAAAGGTTAGTAAGATCTGATTGGTTTATGCATATAGCACATCAAAACTTGTGTTTTGAAAAATTCTTTGATTTAAAATTTTTAAAAATTCTACTACGCACTTGTTTTTCCAACAATTTGTGTAAATGCCATGGTTTTTACGTAAATTAACGAGTTTGTGACCATGCTATATATATAAATTATGTGATCTTGATCTCTCTTATGCTTGAATTTAATTTTTAAGAGAGTTGACACTCTAAGGTTTCCTTATATTTATATGTTGCATGAGATTATATGGTGAATGTTTATTAATTAATTTTGTTTGATTAAATTATTATTTAATTTAATTATTTTTTTAATTAATTAATTTATGACGGTTATAGTTTCTTAGAGGTTAGAATGTGTGTCTAAGTTTTTCATGAATTAGGTGGCAGTCTATCCTCACCCGTCTAGGAATTGTTTTTTAATTTTAAATTTGTAAAAATTTTGTATTTAAATAATCATTCGGAGTAAATACGGATCTAGAAGATGGATGATAATGGCTTCACTGGTTTTTCCTTCGTCTATCAATTTTTATGTTTTTGATTTGTTGAAAATAAGATTAAAAAACTGCATAAAAACTTTTTTTTTTTGAAAAACATGAATTTAGCTTGGTTGGTAGGCCGAACCCTCAAGTTTGGCAAGTCGACCCTCAAGTTTGGCAGGCCGATGGTCGCAGACCTGCAGGCCAAACTTTAGTTCAATAGGCCATCCATAGGGCAGGATTTAGCCAGCTTTGGTGGCAAGTCGAACAGTCAAGCTCGGTAGGCCGTTGGGTTATAACCGGTAGGCCGATCACACAGATCAACAAGCTACAAAGAGCTATGGGTTTTCAGAAATGGTGCATTTTTTGGTGCATTTTTGGTTTTATTTTTGAGACAATTCTAAGAAACATGAAATTTTATGATGACTGAAAAAATGAAGTACTTGATCTATGTAGGATTGAAGACTTGAAGATGGATACAACTTGAAGATACAAGGATGAATAATCGATAATATGTTTTGCTTGATCTTTTGTAATCTTTAATTTCTTTTCTCTAGGATGGAACCATAATATTAAGGCTGTTTATTATTATTTTACTTGTGGCTTTGCATGATTGCTTTGCTTGTCTGTATTATAATATGATTTGCCATGTATGTAGATAACATGTCATATAGAATAGGGAGTGCCGCTCATTAAAAATTGCTCATGCATGTTTTAAAATAAAACCTTTGTTTCAAAACATTGAGTGGGGGAAGGTTTTTGAAGAAAGGACCTGCAGCCTCCATCGTTGGTCCATATGTAGTACATGGTGGTCCTGACCCCTAGGAAGGAATTTGATCATGTATTGGGTTGGATCTCTGACAGGATAATTTATTTTAGCATGATCTATTGTTGCACACCCCTAGGTGGTGATTATAGATCATAGATAAAATAGTTACAACGATGGTTATATAGTGAAATTAATTTTATTATTAACCTCCCCTAGGAGCTCTGTTAATAAAATTAATGGCTAAAGAAAATATTATTAATATATACTGGATCAGACGGGTCTCAGATGGCATATATTAATCAGAGGAGATCTGTGTTCCTAATTGAATTTGGAAAGTCTCTCCTAGGTTGCTTGTTGAATTCTGAGTTAGAGATTCTCATTGTAAGGTGATTTTTTCAAGGTTTTGACACATAAACACAATTGCTTGTTTGCTTGATTGTATTATCTTACTAAACTATTATGGAATGTTTGCTTATATTTGGCATATGATCTTTATTGTAGATTAAAATGTCTAAAAGCTATTTATCTTTGATTCTCGATAAAAACTAATTAACTAGTGAGAATTACAATGATTGAAAAAGGAACCTAAACATCGTCCTATCTTTTGAGAAACTAAAATTTGTGCTGAAAACATCGTGTCCTCCTAAACCTAGCGGGGAATCCACTAATGAGCAAATCCAAGCGTATAATCATTAGAAAGATGCTAACGATCAGGCCCGCTGTTATGTCATGGCTAGCATAAATAACATGCTGTGGGCTCAACATGTAGATTATGAGGCTGCGAAGCATATCATTGGTAATCTTGAAGGCATGTTTGGAGGCCAAGTCATAACAAAATGGCAAGGGGCACTTTGAAAACTTTTGAACTGCAAACAAAAATCGGGGACTCTTGTAAAGGAGCATATGATGTTAGTCACAGGTTACCTCACTAAGACTCAAGCCCATGGAGCTGAAATCGATGCCAAGTCATAGATGACTATGGTTTTTGAAACTCTATCAAAGGAGTTCATCCCTTTTAGAGCTTCGTACAATCTGAGCAATAGAAAAAATGTGACCTTAATGGATCTAATGAAGTAGTTACAGGAGTTCAAAAATCTGATCAAGGAAACTCTTGTAGGTGGCGAGGCCAGCTTGGCGGCTACATTTGGTTTCAATCCTAACCCTAGGAATGGAAGGAAATAGAAGGCTAAGAATGGAAAATCTTTTATTCCTACAAATGGCAACAATAAGAAGAAGAAAAAGAAAAACCCAAAGAAGCCTAAGTATTTTTAATGTCGGAAGGTTAGGCACATCAAGAAGAATTGTAAGGACTTCCTTTCTAGAGGAGGTAGGTGTGATCTTCTGGTTATTGAAACTTGTTTGGTTGAGGAATCAAGTGACACTTGGGTCATAGATTCTAGAGCAACTAATCATGTTTGCATTTCTCTATAGGGGTTCAAAGAAATGAAAAGTCTGTTACATGAGGACTTCACACTATGGATAGGCGATAGATCCTTAGTATTGGTTGAAGTAGTGGGAGATGTCTATCTTTATTTTGATAATTATAGGATTTTAGTTTTACGAGATTGTTTTTATGTTCCTAAAATCAAAAGAAATTTAATATCTGTAGCTTGTTTATTTAAAGATTCTTATTCAGTTTCTTTTAATAATAAAGTGGTGATTCGTAAAACAAATCTTTTATTTATGAGGGATGGATGCAAAACAATTTATATTTTATCAAACCTAAGATGGGCATACTACTTAAATCTGAGGTTAATGATAATAACTCTAAAAGATTTAAGACTTCTTACTCTAATAAGAGCTATCTTTGGCATTTGCAATTTGGCCATATTAGCCTGGATAGTATTCAAAGGTTGGTAAAGGATGGACCTTTAAGTCACTTAAAGATAGAATCTACACCACAATGTGAATTTTGTTTGGAGGGCACAATGATCAAAAGACCATTTGGGTCTAAGGGCTGAAGGAGTTTTAGAACTTGTGCATAGTGATGTTTGTGGTCCTATGAACATCCGGGCACGAGGAGGATATGAGTATTTCATCACTTTTATTGATGATTGCTCAAGATATGGGTATGTCTACTCAATGCATCATAAAGAGAAACTTTTAACAAGTTCAAGGAGTTTCGAGCTGAAGCATAAAAGCAATTAGGTAAACCCATCGGAGTTGGTCTCCATGAGTAGAAACATTGGTACATTGTCATAGATGACGATGTATTAGATCAAGACATAAAGTGGAATTGATTTGGATTAATAATTTCACTTGTGCAAATCAATTTATTGTAAACAATCATATGTGTTGTATCTTAATTTTGAAATGGCTAATGGGCCCGTTAACTTGACTTATGTCTTTCGATATACTAAAGAGTGACATCCTGATTTTATGATGGTACGTATACCAGTATGTTGGAGACATGACTCTTGATAGAGTAGACTTGTTATTTATAGATATGAAATCCATAGCTTCATTGGTGGAGCCAATGATATTCTCTTACATGTGTTATCCTATAATTAGAAGACTAGATACTAAACCATTTGAATGCATAGGTGTAACCAAAAGGTGTACTGTTTTTAGATGGTAAGTTTTCCAATAGTAAGATAACGAAAGAGAAGATAAAAATAATTGGGTAGCTAAAATGGAATTTATTCTTAAGCCGATTATGAATATTCTTTAAGGATACAACACATCATGATATGTCATGGATACTTAGCTAATTTGAAGCTTTGTAATTTTTTATAGTTTGAGAGTATAACTTTAAGCTTTTAGTGGAGTAGCGTTAGAGTTAATAATTATAAAATATGTATCTAGGATATTGTATTTTATAATTATCGGAGCTTGAATTATATAGGTCCATCAGGTCTCCTTTGCTAACTCATAATAAATCCTATAACAATACGGCGTGCTTTTCCAATAAATTAGTGAATTATGTTAAATTATTAGATTGACTGAAATTCGCTAGAATCAGATAATTCATGTCTATTTATCGGTTGAATTAATTTTGTAAATTAATTCAAGATAAACTTGTTGAATTATCAGGAATTTTTTTTTTTTTGAGATTATCTAGATATGGTTGTTTTGATTAGATAACTTCTTTATTGGGTTATTTGAATTAAAACTAAGACTTTATTTGAGAATCTTAGTTGGGAAATAAACGATTTTCAAGGATCAGATTATCTCAAGTTTGGTAGGTCGATTTGCTAGTTCGGCCTGCTGATAGAGTAAGTTCAGCAGGCGATCTGTTAGTTTAGCCTACCGATCTAGCGATTGTCTGATTATGCATTTTTTACACGATTTTATCAAAAGTTGATCTAGATTTGAATTTTTAAGATCTTATCTGGTAATAACTAATCCCGGGTCTGACCTCTACAAATAGAGAGTGAGATTTCTCAATTATTCATATCAGTTGAAAAGTTAAGAGTGAGTATTCTACTATGAGAAACTTTGAAACTTCTTGAGGACTATTGTTCACAATCACAAACTTTGGCTCTAGGTCTTGTCAATTGGTTGGAAGGAGAGTCACTGAGCAAGAGCTGTACAACATGTGCCCACATACACTCTGATTATGGATAGAGAATAGCAAAGAAGGCTAGTTGGTTAAGGGTCTTCTGGAACGTTCTTCTCATCACTAATTGTAAGAGCTCTTTGGCATACAAAGGTTAGTAAGATCTAATTGATTTATGTATATACCATGTCAAAACTTGTGTTTTAGAAAATACTCTGATTTAAAATTTATAAAAATTTCCCTGCGCACTTGTTTTCCAACAACCAAGACTATAAAGTGAATCCAAGTCACACAAGCACAAATATTTCACATTTTGATAATCTTCAGGGCATAATCACACAGAACCCATATGTATACTTTGACACTTTTTATGGGAGAAAACCGCTTTTGGATGACTCTTTACCATTTCTTTTATAATGTAATAGTTTTTGGTATGTTAAATTTCATGTTTGTAATTTTCTAAAAATTGAAATTTTCTTTTTCAAATTCATTTAAATGATTGAGATTATGGAAGACATAGTCAAGTTTGATTAGTTAGTACTTTGTATCAACGACCTCATGAAATGTATTTTAGTGAGATGATTAACATGACTTTTTTTTATTTTTAGAATTTTTCTTAAACATAAAAAAACACAAAAAAAAAAAATAAATAATGTATAAAAAATTAAAAAATTTAAAAAATTTAAAATTAGAAAAATATTTTCTTGTTCTTTGTAAAAAAAAGTTTTGTTGTTTTTCTCCATTTTTTAGATCACTTATCCTAATTAGTGTTTGGCTTAGCCCAAATTAACCTTTTACATGTGCTAGAATAGTTTCTCTCGTGTCTAAAGAGTACCACATTCTTTACCTATAAAACTGTTCACCATACATCAAAGCTCAGAATTCTCAGCTTTTTCTTTCTCTAAAATTTTCTCTCTCTGTAAGCTTTCATCTTTCTGCCTCCCCTCTAAATTTTCAAAGCTTTCTCTAAAAAAAACCTTCAAAGTTCTTCTATCTTTAAATACTTTCTCTAAAAATTCTTCAACTTTTTTTTCTTAATCCCATAAGATCTTGTCAATACTCTCTTAAAAGCTCTTAGATCCACTCAAAGCATTCAAATCTATTTCAAAGTTCTCAATTTACTATCAAGAATCTCGTCTTTTTCTTTCTTATCATGGATTGTAACATTGATCACCGAAAGAAATAGTTTCCTTCCCTTTCTTAGAAAAAAATTTGGTAGAAGTACAAAACTTGAATCACTTGTCTTTAGGTACTTTCTTGTTTTAAACTTCCAACTAATATAAAAATGTGTATAGAAGGTCTTATTTGTCCTAGTGATGTCACAAATAAAGGTTTTCATGGGATAGGTTTAAGTTTGTATACTAGGAAACGAAGAGCCCAAGCTATAGCATCTTAGTGTCTTAAGTGTTCTCATCAAAATTGTGAGCGTAGGTGTAAATCAAAGGCAGTATATCTGTAAGTAGGGAAGATAAAATACTTTTCTATAGAGATGTGCTTTCAAAAAAAAAAAAAAACTCAGATGATCTACAAGATTCTCTTTTAGACCATCCTAGTGGGTATGTTCAAGAAGCCATTTGTAGACTTTGGCCTCAATTTTATGTTGAAAAAAGAATGTCTCAGCAATCTAAAATTAAAAGACTCAATTATTCAGTTTGCAGGAATGTTAGAAGGGAAACAATCACCTGGTCTATTTAGTTCTAAGCAAAATCTGTAAAGTATTTTTAGTTTTTGTGTATTTTTATTTATTTAGAAAAAATGTTGAGAAATTATTTGAGATAAGAAATTGGTTTTGGTGAAAAATCATTAGAATGGTTGAATAATGGATTTTCTAGAGACACATTTTGATGATCTTAAGTTTTCATGCATTCTCAAATAAATTTTCATCAGAAAAAAATTAAAAAACATAAAAATAAAAAAGATTTTTGTTTTTGTGATTGCTATAGTAGTTGTTTATTCAATTATTGTGTTTGCCTTGTTTGCTTTTAATATTTTTTATCTTATCTATCAGATGCATTATTCAGTAGATATTTGGTTTCTTAAATACATATTGGTTTTGTCCTATTTTGTCAAAAGTTGTATAGTTATTAATCTTTCAAAAGTTGAATAGTTCTTGTTGAGTAAAATTTTCAAAAGTTCTATTGTGTCACATCTGTCCATTTGTCTTCATCTGCCTTTACATGCCCATTTGTTTTCAATCACACTCAATCATGTATTATGTCTCATTTGTCATTAGAGTCTTAGAGTGGTATAAAAAGTTTTCAAGTCATAAAAAATCTAAAAAAAAGGGTCTTAGTTTCTTAGCAATCTTCATGGAGTCCTCACCTTAATCGTCTCTGAATTTCAAAAATATCTATATGTTTTGTGGTTCTAATCTGGGAAAGGGTATAGACTATTGAATTGTTGCATTCTATTTAGGGCAAGTCTTACCTAAGAAAAAGATAAACCTTGTTTATAGAGGGGGTAGTCTTGGTTTAATGGGAACTATCGCAGTCGGAGCCAAAATAAGAGGAGTCCTACGTATTATTTCTCATTTTCTTGTTCAAGATAATACTTGTGGTGAAACCATAGGAACTCAAAAAATTGTCAAAAATATCCCTTAAAGTATAAAAGCTATGATTCGTCACTTAGATGCTTTCATTGTTTTACAGAGAGGTCTAGGAACTCTAAAAGAAATGTTTGTCATTACTAGTTGGAGTCAATTAGGCATTCTTAATAAATCAATGGGTGTCTTAATGTTTTTGTTTAATGGTCTTTTAAGTTTTCTATATAATACCATGGAGTAGAACTTTCTTGTAGAGTCAGGAAAAAGGATTTTTATCTCTGCTCATACTGTTGAGGAATTACTAGTGAAAATATAAGTCATCACTGCTGAGGCAAACACTGCATCTTCAAAGCTTAGCAGGAAGCGCAAATTAGATTTGAATCTTTCTCTCTAACTCTTTGATCTTTTAGTTTTACCTATAACAAGTTTGTTTATATTATGTTTATTTTTTCTTTGTGTGTTTTGAATAACCATTCTTGTATACATAGGTTATTACTTTTTTTTGCTTAATCTTGTTAAACATTGAAGACAATGTTCAATTTAGGTTGAGAGAAAAGGGTTCGTATCAAAATTTTTCAAATTTATGCCAAAATTGTTCGAGTTTGAGTCTGTTTTTGTGTGTTTAAAATAGGATTACTCTAAAACCAAGCGTAAAAAAAAACCTTAAAAACTTAAACATAAAAAAATTGAAAAATTAAAAAGACAAAAAATGGTGTGCTATTCGTTAGACTTTTAGATTCTTGTTTTAGTGCTGGGATCACTGACTGAAGTATTTTAGTGTCAAGATGGCTGAGTGAATGAGTTAGTCTTAAAACACATCTCGTTTTAGTCTGAGAGTGTAATCTTTCATATATTTTCATTCGTGTTTATCTTCTCCATGTTGTGTGCATACATGTATATTTAGGATAATTGAGTTATGGAGTCTTTAGCATTCTTGAGACGTGTCCTGATCATGTTATAACATATTTCATTCTATTTTGTGCATCTTATTAAAAAATTAAAAAAAATGAAAAATCTTAAAAAATCAAAAAATTTGAAAACCTCAAATTTTTTTTTGTAAATATTTGTTTTCTTTGTTTTTGTTTTAGTGCCTCCTGTTCGATGAAGAAACATGGTTGTATCATGGCTTGTTATAAAATTCAGGTATTGTTTCAGCTTATGTTAATTTCTTGTGTTAGCCTCATATTTAGATCGATTTTTCCCAAAATTTGAGCACTTAATCTTAAACTTTGATTTGTTATACTAATTTAAAGACTATTTATGTTAATATAATCTGGTTTATTTATGTAAAATGTCATAATTTCTTTGAATCCCTTTTGAGGAGAAACCTAGATAAAATTAAGTTAAGGATATAATTTAGGCCATCTTTGGATCATTTGAGCCTTTTAATCTTACCTTCATACATTTTATATCCCTAGTTACCCTGTTGTGCTTAACATTCTATTTTCTTTGTCATCCACAAATTTTTAGCCTAGCTTTTTTAATAATTTGATGTCCTTTCTTTTTACCTTTCATTTATAATGCATATGATCAATTTGAATGTATTTTAGGTTATGTTAATGTTATGGAAAGATGGGAAGGGTTATGAAGAAATTTTGTTTATTTTGTAAGTCTGTAAATTAAAAAAAAATAATAAAAATAATAACAAAGAAGTTGAATAAAAAGTGGATGACAAGTGAAAGTTTACTTCACATTTAGGTTTGTTATTTGAGAATCAATTTGTATGTTCCAAGGGTCCCAGAATAATGTGTCTTATGGGTGAATTAAGCTTCCAATTTATCTTTCATTCTACCCTTTTACATTAGCCTTACATTACAAGCCAAATAAGCCCTATTAGTCCTTAATTTAGTGTTATTCCACATTAGTGGAGAAAGGAATGAAAAACAAAATTGTAAGATTTTGTTACAATAAATTAGCTTATATTAATGCAAATTTATCCAATTTGTTTGCAATGAGTAGTGATAGAATAACACACATATGAAAAAATCCATCTTAAATATGAGACATACTCTTGAAATGAAGCATAAAATTGAATAATATCAGCATTTTATTTAAGCTATTATTCTAAAACAACCCCTGAGGATGTTTTGCAAGGAGTCACGAGCTTTTGAGAAATCAATCATTTGGTTTGTTTTTATGTTTTATCGCCTCAATTGCACGAGACTAACAATATGCTTGTTAGGGGGTGTTATAAGACTATGAAGATGTCCATTTCTTAAGGCTTATCATCTTTTTGTATTAACATTTCTCATTAAATCCCTTAATTATAGCATTTATGTGATAATTAGTATTTTATTATGCTTGTGTAAAAATATGTTTTTAGTGTGTTTTTATATTTAATAATATTTTTAGTAATTTTTAGAATCATTGCTATGTGTCTAATAATTAATTAGTTTATAAATAATCAAAACTGTAAAAAATAACGTTGTGCGCTTTTATTTTGAGTCTTAAAATGTTTGTAAATAAGTTTTTAGTTTGTAAATATAATTTATAATATTTTTTGTAATCTCCAAAAATATTCCTGAGTCTTAAATAATATATCTGTTAAAGTTTGTTAATTTTAGAAAATTTTATTTATTTTTAGTTTGTTTTGCGTGTTTTATTGTAAAATAATTAATTTTACTTTGTTTATTTTATTTTAGATTTTAAATCTGTTAGAAAAAAGAGCAAAACAACATAAAAAGGACAAAAAGGGACCTGAAATGCATAGAAAAGAAAATAAAATTTGAATTTCAAAGGATTTGACATATGGCGTAAGGAAAACTGCACGATCAAGCTGTCCATACGTTCATAGCCGTCCATGCATCCTAGCTCCCCTGCAAAACTAGTGCTTTAATGTTGCACATATGCTTACCTTTTTAGCCGTCGATTTAGAGTACCAAAGACCCATCCAACAGTCCTCACGTGTTCTTATAACATTTTCAATCTCGGCCATTTTGTCATTCAAAGTATGTGCATCTAACAGTCTTTAACGTATGTCTATGCTATTTCCATGTGCTGCGAAACTCCAGATTGCACAATAAAATCAACATTCTAAGGTTGATTCACCCATGAAAGAAAAGAAGAAAAAAAAGTAAAAAAAAAAAATCCAATAAAATCATATCTAAATTTGATTCAATAAAGAATGGGCAGCTAAAAAAAGTACAAAAAAATCTCAAATCTCTCATTTCGCTATCCTAGTCATTTTGATCAAAATTATCTAAATAAAATAATAAAAATAATAAAAAATAAATAAAAAAAGTAAAAAAAAAATAATGTAAATAGTAGATTTCCTTCTATTATAAATGCTCCCCCCATGGCATGTATTCTTCACTCTTTCTCCTTGTGAAATATCTTTCCTTTTGTAAAAATGTAGTTCCAAGTTTTAGTTTTAGTTTTCTTAGTTTCTAGTTGTAGACATTGTACATCATGCTGGTTTGTTTAAATAAAATGATATTTATTTATTTTGGTTGTTTGTATATAGATAATTAAATAAATATCACCAAAATCCTATGATTATTATGCGACTATAAATTTAGGATATAATTGTTATTTGCATGACGATTAAATTTATAGATAATAATTTAAATAGCCCACAATAAATCAATTAAAGTTGGGAACTTTAATTAAATATTACAAGCATGGTCCAAACTCATTTAGAATGAAATAGTCTTATCCGGACTATTAATATGAAGATATCAGATTGGAGATATTTTATATCATTTGATTATACGAATTGGACTAGATAAATTATGAACCTCTAATAATATTTCGTTGCATATAGAATGTTCAAATTTATCCCTATGATGATTATATATAAGGCAATCTTAATCTTAAGCATTTATTATACTCCTATTTATGACATTATATTTTTTGACTTGCTTGGTAAAAATTTGTTTATAGTCAAATTATAACCTTGCATCTTGGAAACATAATAGAATTAGTAGTTGGGAATGATAATACAGATACAAAATCCATTCCTTCCTATTAGAAGTTTGAAAAATAGTTATGTTGAGTGATGATTCAAAGCTTGAACAGTAGAGCCCTCATTCATAATAAGATTATGAATTAACTGCTCATTAGAGAATTATTGGAAGTCAAGGATAAAGATGTAATAAGAGAAGTAAATGGAAATTAAATCTTCGCTCTTATTATGAACTATTTATGGAAGATTGACTAATATATAATGATTATATCAATGAACTACCTACTATTTGTTTTGAATAATTATTACTATAATGTCAAGAGTGCAGTTTCAGTTTTTTAGTAGAGTAACTCTAAAACTAAAAAATTTTGCATATTGACTAAAGAGTTTAATTAATTGGAGCTTGAATTATAGGTCCATAGGTCCCCATTGTCGACTCTATAAACACTATATTGGATCAAGTACACAAAAATGAATTATTTAGAATTTGCAATTGTTGAATTCTGAAATAGATCATCTCATACTATAAATATTTATGTGACACAGAAAAATATTCTTTGTAAAATATATGATAAAAATGACAAATGTTATGATACATAATGGGCAATTCTTAATTAATTTTGAATTAATTAATTATATTAACTAATAAGATTAATTAAATATGTTTAAATTTTGTGAGATACTGAATGGTATGACTATACTCTATCTAAAAACAACCATATAGAAAATCCTTAATGGTAGATATAAAATTGATTGATTAATAAATTTAAAATGAATTCCAAATAAATACAATTTATTCATTAAAAAAAGATAGAAAAGAAAAATGGATATCAATCCACCTACTTCCAAATTGCCTTTTATCATGTTGTTTTCTATATACAATAAGGTGCATGGGATACACGAGTAAGTGGGAGAGACCAAAATAAATAAATAAATAAAAGATGAAAAAGGAGGATGTGGTGTGAAGAAATAGACAAAATTTACTTTTCCATCTTTCCACCAGAGTGGAAATTTACATGCCTTTCTTAAAGAAAAGAAAAGCATGCAAGCATGTATTAAATGATATATGATATGGACAAAAGTCTGCATCTTACTTGTAATGTTTGAGAAAATTCATTAAATTAAATCTAGAATTAATTTGGATTTAAATAATGAATTTTCCTTGTTAAATCATATTTTGTATAATTATGATAAAACGTGAATTGTTTATAAATAATATTAGAGTGCATTATGTTTATAAATTTTATGTAACTTGGAGTATTTTTACTATGTAAATTTTGTGAGTTTTAATGCTCAAAATTTGTAAAATATTCTAAAGGTGAAATTTATATCACAATAATTCTAATTTTTATGGTATAAATTAATAAAGGATAGATATGTTAATTAAAGTAGAAAATCATATCATAGTCCAAAATAGGTTTAAAAATTGTCAGTTGCTAGTCAATTAAACTCGTAAAGATTTTTGTGTTTACAATTTATCAGTTGATGGAATACAATATGGAAAAGACAAATAAAAGTTAAAAGTTACACAGTACAATGTTATTGTACTGATAAAGTACAAACATAGACATATGAATTACTGTGTTGGGTTAAAAAGATAGGTAAAAAGTAAGTCAGTATATTCTAGATTGTTAAAGTAAAAATCTTTTCAAGTTTACACTGACGGGATAAGAAAAGTACAATGTAAAGTAAAATTACTCTGTATAAAAAGTAAAGTGGGACCTACCATGGAACACTTAAAAGGAGGAAAATGAACCACATCTTCTCCTTTTTGTGTCCAGTTTTTATCATAGAATTTGAGCCAAATTTTCAACACAATTAAGCTTAAATGATGACTAAGCTTATGAGTATCAAAGTTGGTAAAAAATCTCACTTTAATCCCATCATTTCCATGCAACATTTGAAGGAAAAACTTCTTCTTTCCTCCTTTAGAACCAGAAGCCCCCATAAGCTCCCCCCAATTATTTGGCTCAAAAACAACCTCAAAATCAATCTTGCAATCAAGTTCTAAACTAAGTTCAAGTGTTTGGTTCAATACTAGCAACTTTTGGAGGTAAACTTCAGACTTTTCCTTATGTGTTTTTTTGGGTTTTTTTGGTATTTAGATGGGTTATGATGAGGGTTTTGCTATGATTTGTTTAAAGAAGTTAGACAAGATCAAGCCTATTTGTGGAGACTCACAAAACTTATAAAAACCCTTGGGTAAAACCTTAAACCCTTACTTTGAAGCCTGTTGTTGTTGTTGTTGTTTTTTTTTTTTTTTTTTATAATTTGGCATGTAATTGTTAAGTATGGACTATGGTATGTTAAAAGGACTCCATGGCTTGATTATATGTTACGTTATGTGTATGATGATGATGCTTGACATTAGAACCTAGGCTTTTTCTTGTTAAAAATCAAAGTTTGAAAAACTTTGTTCCAAAATAAAGTTTTGATGTTTTTTTTCTAAGGATGGATGATTTTGGTAGACTTATAGGATGACTTATTTTCTAAGTAAAACATGAAATATGAAAAATGAGACTAACAACTTTTTTGAACAAAGTTTTGTGAAATGTTTAAAGAACTAAATTGAAAAGTTTAATGCAAACTCGACAAATTTGGAAATTAGTTAAAAACCCGACTATAATGTCATAATTTTAGGAAATTTAAAACACAAAAGTTGTAGATATCATTGAAATTATTAAGAATTTGTGGACAGATTGTGACAATTCCACATGGTTTATGAGTTATGAATTTTACGAGATTTAATCATAAAATTTTAGAGTGGTTTAATGAGGAAAACATTTTAAAATTGTTTAAGTTTGATCAAGAAGCTTTTGGAAGTTTTAATCCTTCTTAAAAAAATTGTACGTTTTGATATAAAATATTGAGATACGATTCCAAGAGCAAAAATGTCAAGATTTTGGTGTTTCAAGCTAAAACTGTAAATTGTGTTAAACTATATTTTTCACTATGCGAAGTTGGTTTTCTTTACTATAGTGAGAAAGTGAGTAACCACAGGTTTTAAAGTTTAGAGAAATATGAGAATTTTTTTGAAAAGAACACATTAAGGGCATAATTGTCAAGATTTTTATATTACGAGTCAAAACTATAAAGTTTTGATAAAAGAGATTTTTTGTGAAAAGAAAACCGATGTTTTGTTTTTTTCACAATGTTGCCAACATGTATACCATGGAATATAAGTTTTGTTTAAAACAGGTTTTAAAAGTTTTCTAAGACTCATCAAGAGAAAAATGGTTATTTTTGTAAAAAAAGGCCAAAATGGACCCTGAGACGCCCAAATTAGAAAAGCATCCTTAGAGGAAATTTTTTCCTAACCTTGAAGTAAGGGTATGGTGAAAGGGAATGAAAAGTTAGTAAAGTATGACATGTACAAAAAATTGTTAAGGGTAAAATCGTCATTTATATAAAACAAAATATACTACAGTATAAAACTCTCACATATGATAGTATTTAAAGTTCTAACTTACAATTCTAACTACGTTTCAAATTCCCTATAAACAATTCCCTCAAAAAATAACATAGTTCAAAGTTCAAAAGAAGGAGAAATTGAGGTATATATGGGAGTAAATCTATTGAAAATTAATATAGGCCATAGGGGACAAGAGTGATGTTTGAAGAATACATTGAAACAAGTGATATAGTCTATAGAGAATTCGTAAAATTTATTCTAAATAGTATGGCTGAGGTTAATGTTTACCTATAGTGGAGTGCTCCTAAAGTAGAGTTTTCTTAAATAGTAGATCATAAGCTTTCAGTTGAGAATTGTAAACTTTTTTCTATAAGAAAATAAAAAATGAAATATGCAATCAAATATAATAAAAAGGAGCAAATAAATGCTTTCTCACAACAAATAAATATATAAAATACATAAAAGAGATAAAAGTTTTGCCCATGTAGAATTTTTTAATTTCAAATTGAGTAATTTCCATCAATGGTCTTTTAACTCTTTAGTATTTGACAATTTTGGTCCTTCTTAGTTTCTTTTAATTTTGGCAAAATAATCTCTTAATTCTTAAACCCTTGGCAATTAAGCCCTTTCCATCTATTTATTGTTAAATTTTGATAGAACGGGTCACCTGTATGATATGTGATCTCATATAAGGGTATTTAGGCAAAATAATAATAATTTTTAGTTCAAAAAAATCAAAATTAAAAAATCCTTGAAAAAAGAAAGGCCGCACACTTCAAAAAAGAAAGAAAAATACTAAAAAGAAAAACCCTATAATCAAAGGAAGAGAGAAGAGTCTTAGGGGGATTAGGGAGGTGAATTGGTGATAGCACTCGGTTGGCAACAATCATAGCTAGGTTGATGATTTTTAGGTGTGGTAGCTGCAAATTTTCTAGCTTTCATGATTCGGCTAGAGGGCAAAGGCTAAGGCAAAGGCTAAGGCAATGGCAACGACCCTTGAGGTAGATATGCTCACAACGGAATGTTGAAAAAAGTTTCCCTCTTGTTGCTATGAGCTGTCTTTGGGGATTCGAGTGTTCTTCATCATTTTATGTGATTGTTTGCTTCTTTTTCAATCAATTCAAGAGCTTTCTCTTATATGTTCAAATATAATTGATGGGAACATAATTGATGAGGATTGGGTTTAGGATGAATCTTATCACTTGCATCCGTTCACAGTAATGGAATTTGAACTTGCTAAAGATTTGGGCTTCTATCTTAAAAGGTCAACCTATTAAGTAGGGTGGACCAATCTCCTTATAAGTTCCTATTTGTTTTTATTTTTAAATAATGTAGTACTTGAGATTCTTTTCTCTTTACATGCCCCTACAAGATGCTACTGTCCTTTTTTAGGAAAAGATGATACTTTGTTTGGAGTCACCGATCTTGTATTGCATAGATCAAGCTGCTTGTTTGTGCTAGTTGGGCTCTAATACTACAATGGAACTTGCTAATGACTTGGGCTTCCATATTAAAAGGTCAACCTATCAAATGGGGTGACCCAATGTCGTTATAAGTTTCTATTTATTTTTATGATTTAACAATATAGGACCTGTGATTCTTTTCCCTTAACACATAGATTGTTGTTTTCAAGATAAAGGATTTAGTGCTCTTTGTCTTGATTTGTTGACTGATTCACTGATTATTGGCCAATCATATTGCCTATGGTAAACAGACCAAAGTCATGTTTGGAGGATATCTTGCAGTTGATTTTTCGTAGTTTGCAAGTGGGGTTGACTCCTTTTGCTTCTCCAATATAAAAATAAGCATTAGAACTCGACATCAAGAACTCATTTTGTTTCCTAAATTTAAATACATAGTAAGTAACTCACACTTAACTAAACCAAATTGATCAACAAACAGATACATAGAAAACGAGAATTAAAATAGGTAAAATTAAAATAGGTAAAAAGAAAATAGAGAGAGAGAAAGCTAAAGAAAAATACATACTAATAGGGTAATTTGTTGGAAAATAAAATATTTGAGCATAAAAAATCGATAATGGTATTGTGAGGTATTGAATTGTTAGATTTCATAGTAACTTATGAATTGTAACTTGCCCATGTTCTCATTTTTCCTTCTATTTTTGCTTGCAAATCTCTTCTACTACTGAGGAAACATGAAGAGAAAAATATTTGTTCTTTTTTTTTTTTTAAAGAACTTAAGCCTAAATGGGATATTTCATTAATTTCCTTCTAATTAAAAAAGGTCCATGTGACTCGCATATGTTTAATTCTATTAGGTTTTCGGTTATTTTTATAGGAAACCTATCAATTGCCAAGGGTTTAAGAGTTAAAAGGGTTGTTTTGTCAAAGTTAAAAAAAGAATGACCAAAGTGGCACCTATTAAAAAGTTGAAGGACCACTGATGCAAATTACTCTTTCAAATGTTATACTGAATGTTTTATAGAATTAATTGATTTAAAATTTATTACTCTATCCTCTAAAATTTTCTAAGTTCAATTTTTCTGCTAAATATTTAAATAATTTCATTTACACTTTCAATGTTCACTTCAAATTATACTTTATTACATAATTAATTCAATTTAAAATTTAGATTTAACTCAACCCCTTTGAAAAAAAAATTTTGACTCCATCCTTCTCTCACTGTTGAGTGCAATAGCTTTATTTATTATTTATTTATTTTTGATGAAGATTGTAAACTTTGGAATTTCCTTTTTTATCATAGTTTTTCAGTTATAAACTTTTTAAATTTAAATTATTTGCAGCGATGGTGGAACATTCCCACTTTGCCATCTCAATAATTTGGGATCTGCCCGTATTGAAATTAAAGTTGGGGGAAATTCAAAAAATAAAATAAAATAAAATAAAGTTGGAGTACAATTTTTATTTTTTAATTTTTTTAACTGCTCTATGTTAAGAGTCCGAACTGAAAACTAAGACGAATTACGGTATCCGAATAGGACTCATCTTTACTAATAATTATTTTCACTATATAGACCTTTTTCTTGTTATCTGATCAATATTTCCTTCAATTGCCGCTCAATCATTCAATTTGTTCAACTGTAAAGTTGAACACTGACAGGTTAATTCAAACCAATACTATTAATGCATTCTTCTTAGAAGCCCTCCTTTCTAAGTTTTTAACCAATTCTTTAGCATAATTTCATTTTTTGTATTTAGGAAGGGCAAATTAATATGGCAAAGAATGAATTACGAGCAAAGCAAAAGCAGCAAAAACGACAAGGAAGCAGCCAAAACTAAACAAAACCCTTCAAAGAAAACTAGATCTGTGAGTTCCCATTTTGCTTTTTATTTCAATCATTCTAATACTTTTATGCTATTAATTTGTACTAGAATTGGTTTACTCTAAACCTATGTGCCTGATTGGACTAGGTTGGGAGGTGTCTTGAATGAGCAACAGATTGAGAAAATCCTAAAGTGTTGAGTTGATTTATGGATTGAGTTTTATTGAATATAGTTTGTTATAATTGGTTAGGTTATAACAACTTAGTTTTCAGTAAACTATTCTAATTTCAATTATAGTAGGTTACTTTAAGGAGAATGAAAGAACTAAAAGATTTTTAAAATTTTTAAAGTAAGTAGCAACTTTTGAAAATATTTATAGAAATAATAATTTACGATATAAATATTTATCTATTATGTAAATAAGATTATCCATAATGTAAATCTTGGGGTATATAAATTATTTGCACCATAAATTTATAAACTTGGCAACAAAGAATTATTTATACTGTGAATAAGGGATAAATAAAGTATTTACATCATAAATTTGCTACACACTATAAATATTTTAAAATTTGTTATTTACTACAATTAGTTTTGAAAAAAATAATATTTACTATAATTTCCATTACCCATTTAATTTCTACTAATATTTAAAAATTAGGCCTTTAAATAGTCTCAACTTTAAAGGCCAGTCTTGTGCTTAATTTACAAAATTCAATCCGTAAAATCCAATAGTTTTTGGATCCTCCAATATGTGAAATTTAATCCATTAATTCTACTAAACATAATAATATTTTAAAAGACCATGCTATACCTTTTTAATATTTTTGAAATAGTAGGGTATCATTCTTCCAAAAAAGAGAGAAATAACATGGTACCAATATGATGTTGCCTTAAAATACTAAGTATTCAAAATGATAAAAGTTATTTTTTATCCTAATAAAGAATTCTTTTTTTCTCCTTGTTAATGGCACTGGGATTTTTTAGAAAACTTAACTTCTATGGGTGGTGCACGTTTTAAATTATTATGTTTAGTTATTTTATTTTATTTTTAGTTATGGCTAAAGATAGATATCTACTAATAAATGTCTTTTTTGGTTCCTACTAGAGAAGTCGGTAATTTTTTATCCTCTTTTTTTTTTGAAAACTTCTTTTTGTCACGAGTCCTAACTAAAACTAATACGAACCATATTATGCTAATAGGGCTCGTCAACGAATTATTGTCACGATATGTATACTTGTATCTACATACACACTCAAACCTATGCTCCTATTATGTGATCGATCTTTCCTCCAATTGTCTCTCAGTCAACTCTAGAGTTAATTTGTGACCTAAGAAATTCGAATTGATGCTATTATATGTTTTTCTTTGAAGCCCTCCTTTTAAGTTTTAACCAATTTCTTGATAATAATTTCGTGCTTGTAATAGAGGAAGAAAAAGCGGCCAACAAAGAATGACGAGCAAAGCAAAAGCAGCAAAGACGACAAGAAAGAAGCTAAAAACGACGAAAGTGGTGCTCATCAAGAAGAGATCAAGAACATCAGCAACGACACTTATTCGAGTTGGTCACCTTTAATGGACGGCATTGAACCGTTGGAGCATACGACAACAAATAAACAGAGAGCAAAAGCTAACGAGATATTTGATGTTTTTATAGACAAGGTTCTCTATGGTGCAAAGAGGACAGCCAGACAACTGTTAGTTTTTTAAAAAATATACCCTGAAATAGTGATGGAGCCAGAAATTTTAGTCAGGAAGGCTAATTTAATGATGTAGTTAAAAAATTGTTTCAACAAGCCGCTATGAGAAAAGTAGAGAAATTTTTTTACTGAGTTAGAATATAATATATATTTAATATTTAAATTATTCAAATGAGATACAATTAATTTTCTTAGATAGCTGGTGACACGATTGAAATTTCATAGGAACTTGGGTTCAAAATCGATTTTCAAAATTTGCCTCCTCTCATCGAGTTGTGGCTTCAGCACGTATCTATTAATATTTACAACAAAAGTTTAACCAAAGTAAATAATTATTCAATACTAAGATTGTTCCTTTCATGTCCTAAAATATTGCATGATAACTTTGTCATTGAGGCCATTGAATATTTTATTTAATGTATACGAGTAAACTACCATTCATCTAATAATTTTTCATTCCATTTTTTATTAGCAAGAGAAAAACAAAACTTATGACAAATAATTTTAGTACATCCTAACAATATTGACGCTTAATTTCTATTCGTATGTACAATCGATTATTTACAGTTTTCATACTATTATATATTCCATCCACAATAATAACACAACAAGTATTTATTATTATTTGAAAACACAATATATAATGCATAACTCATACACTTTATCCAGTATATTATTGTATGCATTTTATTTTAAATAAGGTATTTAAGAAAAGAAAAAAGAAAACGAAAGAAAAAATAAACAGGCTTAATTTAGTGAAAAATCCAAACTATTACAAAAGAAAAAAGATCTTAACTTTAATTCAAAGAAAGATCTTAACTTTAATTCAAAGTAATACGAACTGAAAATCCTATACTATAACCCCCAGTAGATCGATGGCTCTGATACCATTACTAACTTTGAAATATACAAAATTATACGAAATAATTAAGATTTAAATTCACACTGAAATATATTCTAGGAGCTTAACAAGAGAATATTTAGAGACAAAGATAATAAAGATCAGAAAGTGGAGATTATGATTACTTACAATTTAAATCTTAATTATTTCGTATAATTTTGTATATTTTGAAGTTAGTAATGGTATCAGAGCCGTCGATCTACTGGGGGGGATATAGTATAGGATTTTCAATTCCTTTAAAATTAAGTTGATTAAGAATAGAACTTAGTCGCGTTATAGGGAAAATAGCCGTTGATAAAATTAGGCCGTCTTAGTACCGTGTAAATCGTTGACCGGTTCATATATTGATCAACTTAATGGCAGGAATATTAAGTTCCTTTACTAGATCTAATTCTTCTAGGTCTTTGAACTCAAATTCTGGTTCGTCATCATCCTCTCTATTTCCTGTCAAAAATAAAGAAATAGTAACAATAGAAAATATAGAAAGGCATTTACAGAATTGGAATATTCCTAAGGTAGATGCTACTACAGTTTATAATAAGGGAAGCTTTTTGCAAAAACACGATTATATAGTTAAAACTGTAGAAGAAGTTTTGCCTATAACAGGGGAATATATGGAAATACCTCTAATAACTTAAAAATTGGTTAACATATACTCTCAAAAATATGGATATTTGCATTATGTTCTTGTCCAAGTTGCTGTCAAGCCCTTAACTAGGGAAGGATTAAATAATACTGTTTTAATCTGTTCGAGACAAGAGGCATAAAAGGTTTAAAGATTCCTTAATAGGAGATGTTAAATCAACCCTTAGTCAGGGACCTACACACTTTGATTGTTTACCTGATTTCACAGTCCACCTAAGAGACCCAAATGTCACTAGGTCATTAGTAGTAGACATTCAAACTCATGGTTTTGATATAGAAGAAGGATCAAGTAATTTGGCCTTTATCTATAGGATATATTTAAAGGCAATGAATTCAATATGTCCAAATATAAATTTGAAATCCTTAATTAAGGATAAAAGAGGAGAAACTACTATGTTTCAAGCCAATCTGGCAAAATCAAAATTAGTAGTCCCTCAGAAGATTAAATGGGAAATGATTAAATTTCCAAACACTTGGACCCTTGACAGGGTAGCTCAACCCATAATTCCTCAGAATAGTGAACCAGAAGAAATTATACAACTTGATAATGGGACAGTTCAAATTAGATTTAATAGAGAGAGAAAAACCATAATACCTCCTAGGCTCTCAGATGTTTCTAGTAGGTTTCCATTAGAAAGACCCATTAATAGATCCCAAGCTCCTTGGATACCTAGGGAAATCCTAGATCCTCAAATTCCTAGGGTTACTACACCTTCTGAATTAGGAGAAACTAAAATGGCGGGAGTTAGAAATTTGCCTGAAGGAGTAGCTCAGCCAATCTATGATAGACCACAAAGCCCGACACCTTCAGACATGGGATATCCAAATACACTTGAAACAGGGTTTCAAAGTGTTAATATGATTACTATGGAAAATTTGAAAGAACGCCTTATTAGGTAGTTTAATGCTAAAGAAAATCAGAGTCATAGAAAATGGTTTTTTAAAAAATATTCGTCTGAGGAAAGGAAAAAGTTTCATGAGAAGTATAATAAAATGGTCAACAAAAGTAATAGAGAAATAGACTTCTTCATTTTCCTGAAAGAATATCATAAAATGAAAAAGATAGATTATCCAGAATTTGACCAAGTTAATACTATTGAAAAAATTCATAAAGAATACATCTTGGCCTTTGGAGAAAAATTAATAGCCATTCACCCTCCGGAGTCTACCGTCCAGATAAAAAAAGATATGATGGCTGTCCCTTATAAGGGAGTTTCAAAAAACCTTACTAAGCCTGTGTCAATTGCAGCATTAAATCATGTGGTTGAACAAAATAATTATTCAAATCTTTTCCTCCAAACTTTAGGAAAACAATTAAATAGAATTGAATCTTAGAATAATATTCCTAAGGGAAAAGAGAAAATTGATTGCTCAAAGCCTTCAGCAATCGAACCAGTTTTTTTTAAACCTCCACCAGAGACATCAAAATTCAGATTAGAAAAACCACTAGAGTTCTTATCAGAACTTGTTAATAGATTATCAAAGTTAAATATTTCTGACAAGAAAGAAGTCAATGTGGTAGAGAAAATTGAAGACATGTCTGAAGATGAGCTAGATGAAACCATAGAAGCTCTAAAGGAAAAACAGCCTAATAAAGGCATAAATAAGATTTCTCAAAATTACACTCAGCCAGAATTAAAGCCTTATTATCCTAGGCCTTCGTTAATAGACTTGTAATATGAAGATGAAATTTGGCATGGAGTACAATACGACAGATCCTCAATTGTGGAATGGAATATTGATGGTCTCTTAGAATATCAGATCCTTAAAGTAATAAAAAATATGACCATATATGCATCATCCTATAAGCTAAAGGGAAATTTGGATGCTGATATAGCCAATATAATAATAACTAGCTTTACTGGCCAATTACAGGGTTGGTGGGATAATTATGTATCCCAAGAACAAAAGACCATGATATTAGCAGCCTCAAAAACCATAGTAAAACAAGAGGCAGAAGGAGCTAGTATGGAGGGATAGCAAGATGCTATTAATACCTTAATGTATACCATACTACTTCATTTTATTGGTACCACGAGGATATTAAATGATAGAAGTCAAGAGCAATTATTGAACCTTAAATGTCCGTCTTTGTCTCACTTCAAGTGGTATAAAGATGTTTTCTTCTCTAAAGTAATGACTAGGGAAGATTGTAATAATGATTTCTGGAAAGAAAAATTTATATCAGGCTTTCCTCCTCTGTTTGCTAATAAATTTAGGATGAGAATTAGGCAAAAACACAATGGAATAATTCCATACAGCCATTATACTTATGGCGAACTAGCTGCTGAAGTAGTAGCTGAAGGACTATCTCTCTGTAATGATATAAAATTCCAAAAACAGCTTGAAAAAGAAAAGCAACTAGGCAAGAAGTCTCCAGGCGATTTCTGTGAACAATTTGGTTATCCTCCTTTAAATAAACCTTATAAAAGGGAAAAAAGAAAAATAAGTAGACCTTATTTCAAAAGGTTAAAACCAATAAATAAATATAGAGAAATAAAGGCCAGAAGAAAAACTAATACTTATTCTCCTAAAAAGGAAAATAAGAAGCCGAGAGGAAAAAAATTGACAAGAAAGGACTCAACAGTACCTATTTGTCATAAGTGTGGAAAAGTGGGGCATTATGCAAATAGATGTTGGACCAAAGCTAAAATTAATGAATTAGAAATAGAAGAATCACTTAAGAAGCAGTTGCTAGAATACTTTGTGACCAGTGACTCTGACTTAAGTAGTCAAATAGATTCTTCTAATGACCAAGAAGAAGTTAATCAATTACATATTGAGCAATCCTCAGAAGAAGAAAATTGTAAATGTGATCATTATAGTGCCATTCTTAAAAGAAACGGATTGAGCATAAATGTTTTAACAAAAGAAGAAAGTCTTATTCTAGACATTATAGATAAAATTGAAGATCCAGAAGAAAAGGGAAAAGCCCTACAAAAATATATAGCATTATCAAAAGAATGTTCCACCAAAGGAACTACAATAGTGCAGAAAAAACTTCAAGAAAAAACACAGCATTATTCTTTTAATGAAATTCCTAAAAGGATAAATAAAAAAAAAGATAAAGAGCCAACAGTTCAGGATCTCAAGGCTGAGGTTAATGAAACCAAGGAAGAATTAAGAAAACTAAAAGCAAGAGTTCAAACTTAGAACTTATTAGTTTTAAGGAATTATTTAAAAAATCGGAAGAAGAAGAAGAAGTTCTGGATGAGCTATTAGAAAAAATAGAAACCAGATCTGTCAATACGATAGATAGAGTAATATCTCAAAAATGGTATAGTAAAGTTACCTTAGTAGTTGCAAAAGAATATATTATTAAAGTAGAAGCCCTTATAGATTCAGGAGCTAACTTAAATTGCATAAGTGAAGGGATAGTTCCTACAAAATATTTTTCTAAAACCACCCAAGTACTTAATACAGCCAATGGAGGAAGAATGCTGATTCAATTCAAACTCTCTAAGGTTGGGGTTTGTTTTGATAAAGTTTGCTTAGAAACCAACTTCCTTTTAAGCAAAGATATTTCTAGATTGGTCATTTTAGGAACACCATTTTTGAGTATGTTATACCCCTTTCAAGTAACTCATGAAGGGATAATTGCAGAACTAGATAGTATAAAAACTAAGATCAAATTCACCTCTAAACCTGAATGGAATGAAATAAACGACCTTAAAATCAAGGTGGACGAAAAAGAACGCTTTCTATTCTTTCTAAAGCAAGAAATAGATCATAAGAAAATAGAAGAGAAAATTAAATTGCCTTATAACTAGGCAGAGATAAAGAAATTTTAGGAAAAATTAGAAAAAGAAGTTTGTGCCAATATTCCAAATGCTTTCTGGTATAGAAAAAAGCATATAGTAGAGTTACCATATGAGCCTGATTTTAGAGAAAGCTTGATTCCTACAAAAGCCAGACCTATCCAAATGAACAATAGACATTAAACAGCTCACTGTGGACGTCGAGAAAAGCTTCCCTACGCTCTTCCAACTCCCTATTCTTCTTCTCCACCTCAATCTTCAGCCGATCGCACACATCCTTCTTAAGACAAGGCTACTGCTTAACTTTAACACCTTTTCATTTGCTTTCATTAGTGCAGCTATGGCATCGCCTTTTCCCTTGATCGCATCATCCTTCTCCTTCCTTGCGTTATCCCTCTTTGCCTTGATCTTTGTCTTTTCTTCCTCTAGCTCTTTTATAGCATCGCCAACCTCTCGCACCTATGCATAACCTTATTCGCAAAAATATTGTACTCTTGAAGGGCCTGCAAAATACATAAAGATCCAAGATTCAATATAGTAGACATGAAACCGATCAAGTTATGTTTTGGTCAAGATTTTACCTGGCCAAGGGCTAAGGTTGTTTCGTTCCTAAGCCAAGAGAAAGACTTTCCCCCAAATATGCTTTCATCGAAAGTAAAATTGAAGCTCCTTGACGCTTTCAAAGCTGATTCTTTATCTTGAAGGATACTGGTGTCCTTAGGAATGTCAAGGACTTTATCAGCTATCATTTTCTCGGCATCGTTGTCACCTTTGGAGGATTCGATCATTTTCCTCTTCTTTGGCTTTGGAGGCAGAATATCAAATGGTGGTGGAGGAGGTAGGTTTGAAGTACTAGTAGGCGATGATACCAGTTTTTTTAGAGGAGCAGCTTTGCTCGCGTCCCCCTTCTTCTTTTTCTTAGCTACAGCTGCCTTTGCTACAGCCTTTCTCTTCATTGCATCTATGAATAAAGGGAGTGAGATCTTCATCAACAATAATGCAGCATCTACAAGAAGAGCGTCTTTGTCAAAGAAAGGAGTAATAAATTTTGATAGACCGTATAGCTGTTGAAGTGCACCACGGCAACAAAGACCCAATCGACTCATTTTAGAAAGTGAATAGGAATACCTATTAGGATTTCTCTAATTTCTTCCAAGTCGAAGACTTTCAAAGTCGATCAGGATTCAAAATTTCTACCCAAGTTCGTCTTTTCAATGCAAACAAAGCTTCAAGCCTCATGCGAAACCTTTTGCCAATAAGGGCTAGGTGGTTCAACTTGTAATCTACAAAAAAACAAAACGCTAAGGATTAGTTGGAATTACTACTAAAAGTAAATGCAAGTATCAATGCTTATGACCAAACGTGAAAGGAAGCATAAATCGAGTGGTTAGTTTGATTGAGTTGCTGTTGATAGACATGAAGAAATACTTTTCTTCCCAGTGTCTATCCACATTGACAAAGTCAACGATAAGTTGCTTCGACTATGAGTATATGAAGTAGAATCGTGTTTTGCATTTGTTATTTGGTTTTAAATAATTACATCGAAGGAAGTCCTATATGTCAAAGTCAATGCTAGCCTCCTCAATCAGTACAATTATGGGATTAGCAATTGCATCTTGTTCGGCATAAGCTAAGTTATCAAAATTTGATAGCGATTTATAAACTCAAGCATAAATTTCAAGATTGGAAGTCAAAGCCTGAGTTTGAACCATTTCATGTACATGCATAGCTAGTTATCATTTTGCATGTTTGCTTGCTCGTCGAGATAAGGAAGTTAGACTTCGACAAAAGAAGGTATTCCATATTTTTCCCTAATTGTTGGCAAGTCTTCCTCACTTAGATTTGATTTTGGATTTTTTTTCCAAAAAAATCAACTCGTTTAGTAGTAAAAGTGTATTTTTTTTCTTCTTAAGCATTTTGATTTGCTCAATTCCACTTGAGGAGCCTGTTGTCTTGCTCCCCCTCTTCCTAGTGTTCTCCTCTACCTCTCTACTGCATTGTACTCTACCAATTCTAGAGTCCCATTTGATTCTTGACTGTTCGATCCACTCGTCGAGCTCTCTTTCATCATCATTGGACCATGGATCACAGCCCTCGCTAGAACTCGAGCTGATGTCTATTGCTTTTGACATTTTCATAAACTAAATCCTAAAGAAAATCTAGGGAAACAAAACTCTAAAAGCTAATGCTCCTAGGATTTAAGCAATCTCAAAGAAGTTCTTGGGGTGCTCTAAACCATCGATAGGCAATAAAGTTGGAAAATCACAGATTTTCTTAGAAAATGAGTTGAAAATGATACTAAAATGTTTGAAATTGTAGAGAAACAAACTTACAGAAAGAGAATGCAAGAAAATTAGCATAAAAGAGAGAAATCATGCCTAGAAGTCAGTGGAAATCCTAAGAAAATGGAGGAAAATAATCCTGAGTTTGAAGGAACCTATGTGAAATGAAGAAAGAGAGAAGATGAGTATACGTATATTGTCTGAAGTCTGCTGATCAACGATGGAGATCGATTTTTAGAAAGATGATCTAGTAGATTAAATTTTGCTTTTTTTTTTAAATTCTCACTCAAATTAAGACACTGTCTTTTCCAGTCAGGTGCATACGTCAGCACTACAAGATATTTTGGGGCCTTCTAATTATATTGTGACATGTGTCGTAGGTAGTTAAGTAAGGTAATTTCCCCAAGAAGGGTGACGATCCTAGTGTGAACACAAAGTTTCGATCAAGAGACGTGTCATTAAATTAAAGCTCACGATTTGTTCACTCCTATAGTCGATTAAATTGACTAAGGAGTGGGGGGTTAATTGTTGAGGTATAATTTGGTTAGGCCCAAATCGTCTATTAAGGCCCAAAATGTGGATTTAGAGTTATGGTTGAACCGAGTCGAGCCCAACAAAGTTGATCAATTTAATTATTCAACAAGAGGGCATTGTGCTTCGAAAAGAATTATCATATTGAGGCTTTGATTGATTGCATTCCAATCGTATATTTAGATAACTTTTTTTGTCGTTGTAGGTTTGATCTCCCAAGTGTCTATTTGATGAGATCAACTCACACAATTTGATGGTTATGAGTACGTCCAGTCATGAACTTTAGATGTAGAGAGAGCTCGATTTTTGTAGCCTATCATGGACTGACATGTGTCCCACTATTATAGTTATTTCAAGCACTGTCATCCCCACTCTATCAGTTAGAAGTTACAACATCTCTTTATCTTCTATATAAGGAATGTCATCTTTATTTTTAGACACATGAAAAGTATAAGATACAAAAACTTTGCTGAAACTTCTTCTTACTTTCATTATCATCTTTGTAATCTATACATCATAAATTTATACACAGTGAAGAACAGTGGATATAACTTTCTTTATAGAGTGAGCCACTATAAATCTACGTGCGTGGTATTATTTATCTTTCAATTATTGCTTAATTTCATTTGGCTTGGTTTTTAAATTACTTTCTATAATTAATCTAACAAGTTTTCTTTGAAGATAAACAGATCCTAATAACGATGATTTAAGGGACCAAATTCATTAAAAAGAATACATTAAACTGATTTAACAAATTTTTTATTTGATTATAGATCTAACGTCTATAACTACACAGTAGAATTTAAAATTTTTTAATAAAGCTTTTTCTATAAAAACAAGTTAGACATGCTATATATCGTAAGTTAATCCAATATCTTCATACCTTAGTAAATCAGAAACCGCATTTCTGGCAAAAAATTGTTTGATGACTAGAGAAATGCATCCAAAAGCGCTCGACCAACTAGACCTGTTTGTGATTCTCTTTTCCATAATCGGAATGCGCATGCGTCGTTCAATTCTCCTCTTGATAATGTCTCATTCCAACCACAAGAGAAAACCAAAAATCATTGTTCTTGATGTTAAACAAAAAAATCTTCTAGGAGTTTTAGAGTTTCTCTCGCTACAATACTCTCTCTAAATTTCTCAAGTGATATGATTGACAATAGTAACAATTTCCTATTTATAGTAGCAAGTAGGACACTCATTCAAATTAAATTGGGCTTCAAAACATGTCAAAATCCCATAGCAAAATGCATAAAATGTGTTTGCTGATGTGGCAAGGCCAATCAACCACCCTATATATGCCGATCAACTAACAGGTCGAGACTGATCTTGTGTCAATTCTGAAATTGCTCCATTCAACTCGCCCGACCTAATATCCATTTTGTTCTAACTCCATTGGATAATTACCCATTTTATTTGACCCAAGAATCTTTCATAAAGCCTTAGTTTAAATTTAAATAACCCAACATAGAAAATTATCTAATTAAAACAATCATTTGCCTATAATCCCTTATCAAATAAAATAGGTACAAAAAAATTTAACATATTTATCTTGAATTAATTCATGATATTAATTTAATCAATAAACTAACACGAATGATTACAATCCAATCAACCCATCATAGAATTAATATAAGTTACTAATTTTTAGAAAAAACACGTTATATCATTATAGAAAAATATATGAGCTAGTAAAGAGGACCCCATTGACAGATATAGATCAAGCTCTTATAATTATAAAATGACATGTCCTTGACACGCTCATTTTACAATTATCAAATCTAAAGTTACTCCACTAAAAGCTTAGAGTTACACTCTTGAACTATATATAAATTACAAAACTCAAATAATTTTTTCGTCCATGGTATATCATAATATACGACATCCCATAAAACATCCATAATAGGCTTAAAAAAAGGATTTTTTGCACCATTACCCCCTGAACTTGTCGTGATTAGCAACTCGGTCCTTGACAAGAAATTATAGTAATTGACTCCTTGAACATCAAAATATGATGCATTAATGGTCCAATTGATAACTTCTGTTAAATTAAAGATCAAATCTGGCATGTGATTCACACGTGAACTGCTCTTAGGGGCACTAGCATTCTTTTTCTTTTTTCTTTTTTCAAATGCTAGAGGCCTTTTTTTTTTAAAAAAAAAAGGAATATTAGAAAAACCTATGAACGCCATTAGAAGACTAGAATAATCTCCCCCACCTGCCCACGAACGCCATTAAAAGCATCTCCCCCTCCTACCTACGATACAAATGTCAATCGACTGCTGCGCCCTTCCTTATCCACCAACATAGATCTCCAGCTTCGTCTCCCCATCGTTAGGCTTTTCTCAACATCTCCAAACTTGGACCTTGTTGTACCTCCTCCTTCACTAGATATCACTATCGCAATGCCCCTTACTCTTGCCAAATCTCAGCTTCGCCGCATCCCCTCATATGCTAAATCTCATCGGCACTGCAAGCCTACTCTTTTGGAGGTTTGTTCTTATGAGTTTTCAAATTTTTGGTTGAGTATTCCCTAAAAAAATATTGATGGTTCTTGTTTCTATTCTTTGTAGGTTCTAAGTTATGAGTTTTTTTTTCTTTCAAGTTTTTTTTGGTCATGTGAAGGAAGAGATTGCAGACACATCCTTACTGACATGGGAAAGATGATAGCCATTCAATTTAAAGAAGCTCAAAATGGGTTTCATGTAAAAAAAATGCCTAGGTTTGAAAATGTGTTCTGAAAATTGCACCAATTGTATGTTTTTGAAAATGGAAAAATGTCTCAACTGTTGGGGAATTAAGTGTCTCCTAATTCCAAGGATCGTAAGAACAAATAATTGCATAAAAGAAATAGGAGAAAAGAAGAAAAAGAGAGACACTAAATTTTATACAGGTTCGTCTAAATTTGAGATTATGTTCTGTTTCTGCCACTTGCAGATTCCACTATGATTAAGAAGATTACATATTACAAGAGAAATTTCTCACACATTCTTAATTTGTGTTTACCAAATCTCTCTTCTACCTAGTATCCTGTGGGAATTTTTCTCTCACAACAATGGAGCTCTCACACAAAATATGCCTCATACAAAATAATGCCACTCTCTCAAAGTCACACACACATAACCCTAGCCACCTTATGTCTATTTATACAGCAAAGAAGAGAAAAATAGCAACTAACTGAGAAAACCTAGTAGTTTCCCGTTTTTAGGCTTCAAAACCTAACTTTTACACAGTAAAATCACAAAAAGACAGACTTCGGGCGCCGTGGCCCTCATTTTGGGCGCCGTGGCACTACTTGAACTTGAACGGGCGTTGCGGCCCTCGTTTTGGGCACCGCGGCACTGGTTCGAATTTGGGCGAGCGCCATGGCCCTCTTTTGGGCACCGCGGCCCCGAGCCTTTGCCTCTTCCTGCCCTTTTTTTTTTCTCTTCTTTCCCCTTTGCTAGATTGATTTGGCTCCATTATTCAACAATCTCCCACTTGGAGACCAATCAATCACCATGTCTCCAACTGCAACGGCAACAACTTGTCACGCCTCATGGAGAAGTCCAACTAAAGTTGCGCAACTTCAGTTTTTGATCATAACCGTCTTGGTGAGCATATTTGCTGGATTCTAACTCCTAAGAATCTTCTCAAGCTTCAACACTCCATCTTCCGAAGCCGATCTGATGAAGTGACACCGCAACTGTATATGCTTCGTCCTAGCATGAAATGCGGGACTTTTTGCCAAGTAAATGGCGCTCTGACTGTCATTGTGTAACGCATTCCTTTCCTGCTTGTGACCCAGTTCTTTCATAAACAACTATAACCAAATCATCTCCTTGCTCGCTTCTGTCATTGCCACATACTCTGCTTTAGTTGTAAAGAGTGCAACTATCTTCTGCAGCTAACCAACTAACTGCTGTGCCACCTAAAGTGTAGACATAACTGATGGTACTCTTTCTGCCATCAATGTCTCCGGCCATGTCAACATCTACATAGCCCTATAGTCCTAAGTCTGACTTCTTGAAACAAAGTGCTAAACCTGCAGTACCTCTCAGATATCTGAGAATTCATTTCACTGCCTCCTAATGCTGCTTACTTGGATTGCTCATATACCGACTCACAACTCCCACTGTATGTGCAATGTCTAGTCTGGTATAAACCATGGCATACATGAGACTGCCTATTGTTGAAGCATAAGGCACCTTGGCCATGTGGTCTCGTTCTTGCTCCGTGGTCGGTGATTACTCCTTTGGTAACTTGAAGTAACTACTTAAAGGAGTACTCACAGGCTTTGCATTACTCATGTTGAATCTGCTAAGCACCTTTTCAACATATTCTTCCTATGATAGTATTAGACCATTATTGTTCCTCATTATTTTCATCCCAAGGATTTGTTTTGCAGCACCCAAATCCTTCATTCCAAACTCCTTAGGCAGCTCCTTCTTCAGCTTGTCAATCTCCTATTTGCAGCCTCATACTATCAGCATGTCATCGTCATATAGCAACAATATAATGTAGGAGTCACCAAAATTTTTCACATAATAACAATGATCTTCCTGACACCTCAAGAAACCATTGCTGCATAGAAAACCGTCAAACTTCTTATACTACTACCTAGGAGCTTGTTTGAGGCCATACAAGCTCTTCTAAAGTTTGCACACTAAGTTCTCCTTGCCTGGTACTTCGAAACCTTGTGGCTACTTCATGTAGATCTCCTCCTCCAAATCACCATGGAGAAAAGCTATCTTAACATCCAATTGTTCCAAGAACAAGTCTTCATTTACCACTAGCGCAAGTACCATCCTGATCGTGGTTAATTTCACCACTGGAGAAAAAATCTCATTAAAGTCGATGCCCTTTTTTTGCTGAAAGCCTTTTACCACCAGCCTTGCCTTATACCGTTTGCTGCCATCAGATTCATCTTTAATCCGGTATACCCACTTGTTATGCAAGGCCTTTTTGCCCTATGGTAACTCTGCCAGTTGCCATGTCCGATTGAACATTAAGGAATTCATCTCGTCCCTCATGGCTAACTCCCACTTGACCGAATCTTTAGCCTCCACTGCTTCATCATAGCTCTCTAGCTCACCTCTGTCAGTCAACAAAATATAATGCAGAGAAGGGGAGTATCTATATGGTAGTCTGATAGTCCTACTAGATCTCTTGACTGGTGTGGCAAGGGTACTCTAATTTCCCTTTAGAGCAATATTTTCTTGGTCTTCAACTTTTGGATTTTGCACCTCCACTTCAGGAAGATCCTTCAATGGAATCACCTCAGGCTTCTTTTCTTTAGAACCTGAACCCTTGGAGTCAATGTTGTCTCTGTCCTTATACAGAACACCTTCATTGAAGATCACGTCCTTGCTCCTAATAATCTTTCGATTTTGGTCATCCCAAAGACGATAACCAAACTCAGGTCCACCATAGCCAACCAAAAAACACTTCTTAGACTTTGCATCAAGTTTACTTCTAGCAGCAGGATCAATGTGGATATAGGAAACATAACCAAATACTTTCAAGTAGGAGAGGTCAATCTTTTTGCTGCTCCATACTTCTTCCGGTAGCTTAAACTTTAGCAGTGTGGATGGACTTCTGTTGATTAGATGAGCTGTTGTATTAATTGGCTTAGCCCAAACAACTTCGGCAGCCCCGCATGCAACGTTATGCTTTTGGCATGCTTATTTAGATTTCTGTTCATCCTGTCAGCTGCCCCGTTCTGTTGTGGTTTCTCTGGAATGGTTTTCTTCATCTTTATTCCATTCTCAACATAGTACCGCCTAAAGTCATCATCTAAGTATTCTCCCCCATTGTCAGACTGTAAGCACTTCATCTTCAAATCTGTCGCATTCTCCACCATGGCTCTCCATCTCTTGAAAGCATCAAAGACATCATATTTGTTTTTCAGAAAGTAAACCCATACTTTCTTGCTTGAGTCATCAATAAACGTCACATAATAACTTGCACCATGAAGAGAAGTAACCATTGTAGGCCCCCACACATCAGTGTGAACTAGCTCCAACTTCTTGGACTTAGGCCCTCTACTTGCTGTTGAGAAACTGACTCTCTTCTACTTGCCAAAGATGTAGGCTCCACACAAACTATGATCAACAGTTTTCAATTCTGACAGTTTTCCTTTACAGTGAAGCACCTTCATTCCCTTCTCACTCATGTGACCGAGCCTATTATGCCATAGCTTGATATTGGCAACAGAGTCAGCAACTGCTATGATATCTCTACAACTAGAGTTAACATAGAGAGTTCTAGCCTTACGTCCCCGAGCAACAACCATAGCTCCCTTTGTGACTTTCCAACCTCCACAATTGAAGGTCATATTGTATCTTTCATCATCTAGTTGCCCCACCGAAATCAAGTTGCGCATTAGTTTGCTCACCTTATGAATCTTCCACACAGACCCATTAGGCATTTTCAAACTAACATCTCCAATGCCAACAATATCCAAAGGTTCTCCATCAGCAAGATAAACCTTACTATGATTTTTGACAACGTAGTTCTCTAGGACATGACGGTGTGTAGTGATGTGGAATGACGCTCCTGAATCTATCACCCATTAATCAAAAGAATTATTAACAAACAAGATTAAGGCATCCTGTGGCTCTTCAGTAGCGGAGTTAGCGACGTCATTATTCTTGTCTTCGTTCTTCCTTGGAGCCCTGTAGTTCTTCTTCAAGTGGCCGGTCTTTCCACAGTTCTAGCACTCCATAGTTCTACCGTTTCTTGACTTGCTTCTCCCATTCCTCGACTCGCCTCTCTTGCCATTATCCCTGTTGGAATGCCTCTCAAGTTTCCTGCCCCTATTATCAACATTAAGGACCAAGTTCAATGTTGAGGCTTCACTTGAATCCTTCCTGTGAACTTCTTATGCCAGAATGGAGTTTCTGATATCAACAAACTTCAATTTTACATTCCCAATCGAATTTGTGATGGCCACCCTCATGGGTTCCGAACTATTTGGCAACGAGGCTAAGAGGATTAGGGCATTGATCTCATCATCGAATTTAATTTCTACCAAGACCAATTGGTTTAGAACGGTGTTGAAACTATTCAGATGCTCTACCACTGAGGCACCTTCAGGCATTTGTAAATTAAAGAGCTTCTTTATAAGAAGTACCTTGTTATTAGTTGAGGGCTTCTAATACATCTCTAATAGAGCCTTCATCATCCCTGCTGTAGTATTTTCCTTTGCAACATTGTGGGCCATGTTCTTTGACATGGTCAAACGGATCACACCCAACACCTATCTATCAAGAAGATTCTACTCCTTATCCTTCATGCCTTTAGGCTTATTACCGTGGGGCAAGTGCAATTTCCTGCTATAGAGGTACTCTTCTACTTGCATCCTCCAATAGGAAAAATCTAAAACATCGAATTTGGTGATACCGGCTACCGAACCTTCTTCTCCTGTCATCGTTCTTGATCAAAACCTCCGCTTTGATACCACTTGTTGGGGAATTAAGCGTCTCATAATTCCAAGGATTGTAAGAATAAATAATTGTAGAAAAGAAATAGGAGAAAAGAAAAAAAAGAGAGACACCAAATTTTATACAGGTTTGTCTAAATTTAAGACTACGTATTGTTTCTGCCACTTGTAGATTCCACTATGCTGAAAGAGATTATAGATTACAAATAATGTTAATGATCATAAAAAGGATACAAAACGGATCTTAATTTTTTTCTCTCTTCATTAGGAACATAATGAAAAAAGAATCATCTCATTTGGATATCAAATGAAAGAGTTATAATTTTTTTTCCTCAAATATAAGAGGGAGAGTTTCAACTTTTACTGTAGCAAAAAAATCCAAGTTTTAAGAGTTTAAGGGGAGGTTAGAACTTTGAAAACATGAATTCTTGATACTCATTTGATTTGGATTTTAAGAGAGACAAACACATATATAAAAGATTCTTGATACTTAAATCCAAAATTGAGTCTATTAAGTCCAAATAATACTCCAACTAAACACACTCTAAATCACCATAATTCAAATCCATTTATCAAACAAACACTTAAACTCTAGTAGGAATTCTAGGAGGACTTATTTAGTTTGCTTTGTACATCCATTAGGATTTATTTTTATTGCCAGACCTAAACTAGGATTTCCAAATAGGCAGAAGTGCTAGCCTTTAAATAGGACTTCATTATTTTATTTAGTTTTAGTTTTCTACTTTATTATTAATAAAATTCAGAGCTATTCTATAGCTACTTCTGCTTAACTCCATGAGAAAATATTAATTTCATATTTTTTTTTCTATTCCTCTGCATTAATTTATTTTTCAGTAATTCAGTTGAAAACTTGAAAAAAATTTTATTGAGAAATGAGACACAAATACGCGGCAACCGTTGTTCGGTTTAAAAGAATTGCCCGTATTACGGGGTTGAACAAGTCAATCATTATACATTTTAATCCAAACGGAGTACTAGAGCATGCACCACTTACAATGAGGGGCATTTGTAGAGATTTGAAAGAATCAGTGTCGACAGTTTTCAATTGAACAAACAAAAGAACTTGACAACTTTTTCCACATTATCAACAATCTATTCACGGCCAAAAAAAAAAAAATACATACTTTGCTGTTGTGAATATATCAACTATAAAACTCATCCCCCTCAGACGTTAATATCTGAGCGTCTTGATCTGGCGGTATTGCTGATTTCGGAAGAGCCGTTCAGAGCAAATCTAGGAAGGCTGTAGCTCTCGGAAACCAAAACTGGCTGCTGAGGGTAGAGTGTCGGAGGCGGAGTGAGATTGCGTTGCGCTGGGAGAGGAGGGAGCATGTTGTATTTGTAAGGGTCGCTGCGGAAACTGCAATCAAACAGAAATTGGATAAGCACGGATCAACAAGGCCCCAAGTCCAGTTCTTGGCCATTACAGAACTCAGAAATTGACTAGATTTGGAATTAAAAAAAAAAAAGCCTCGAATTTCAGACACGAGAAAACGAAGCGCTTAATAATGCATGTTCGTTTTGCAGTGAGCATACTGCATACCCACCGCTCGAGACAAAGACGATAACAAAATAGAGAAATTTCAAGGAACTGAGTTTTCTAAACTACCTAGTATTCTTGCAATCATCATCGCTCGAATTTTCATCCAATCGCTGCACAGATCTTTGAACCGGAGAAACGGACCACAAGTTCGAAGCAGGTAATTCATCTGCAAAGTACCTTCTCCTGATTAACTGAAGCATATGAAAACAAAGACGTTATTTTCTCGTTGCACTTACGTACACACATGATCCATAGTTCCATATACATGAAGAAAGAAATAACAACAAAAAACGAAAGGACAAGAACACAAACCATTCGAAAAAATTTCATCACGGCTTCCTTGTCATATCTTGCTTCCTTTGCAGCCTGCGTTTACGTTTAAGTTTCAACATGTAAACCACAACATAATAGGCAGAAAATATAACTGAAATAGTTGACTACATGCAAATCCGGTACAAAAAAGTCGCATTGAGAACAAAATATTACTCATTTATTTGATTTATTGTACACATGCATGTTAAGACTGATGCTAAAGCAACAAAGGCATCAAAAATCAAATCTCACAGTTCCTTTCCTACTGATAAAGCTCATGGCACGCATGCAAGGGTGCCAATGCACGTTGCATTCGTATTATTACAGAACTCTAGGAAAGAACTTAATAGGTGTCATATTAATCCACAAACTAAGGACTGAAAAAAGAAAGGGTACACATCCTAATGTGATTGCACGAGATGAATAGCAAGAAGCTCGCCGGAAAACCAAGTAACTACCACCAAACAACAGCACTTCCTACTATGATGTCCATGCAAACTCAATAATTCTGTCAGTGACCAAACATAAGAGCACTATTTCCACAAATCCATGGTGTTCTTTATCGCATGCATGCTAAAATGCCAACACACACACACACACACACACACACACACATGTACACCCAACAGACTAGTTTTATAAACTATTCAATTACTGACTACGAATTATTCTATTTCCATGAATCATTTTGCTCGTAGAAGGGGAAATTTTTGCTTCTTACTGCAATAAGCCCTCCAGAACCAGGAAAACTCTCAGTTAGTGGAAGTTCCTCACTGGAAGGTAGCAGACCCTGCTTCTCAACCCACTGACGAGCCGCATCAACAAGGTTTCCACTACTTCCTCTTGTGCCCTCTTTTGCAGCAATGTCTGCTTTGTTACCAATAACAATATAGGGAACAGGAAGGCCACCAGGTCCTCCAGATCCTAGAGGAGCTGAAAATGTCCCGGATGAAGCAATCTCCGATGCCCACTTCTGCAAGCTGGTTTTTGTCCTCCTTTGAGAGAGATCATGAACGAAAATAACACCTGTGCACCATTGCAAGATGAGAATTCAAAGTTAATAATTACACATGGTCGGTGCTTGCAAAATTCTTTATCTCAATGATTTCAAGCGAGCATAAATTGAGGAAGAGATATGGGTTATTGTTAAATATGAATAGAGCACAATAATACTGTCAGGCTAATCCAAAAATGAGATAATTAAGTATATAGGACGCTGATGAAGGGCTTCCTTTATGGAGTTACAACTTGGCTTCAATCCATAATGCAATTGCCAGATTTTTACATTTGATGGTGACCTAATCAATTGGATTCAGCCCAAGTAATAAGATGCTCAAAACAATTTTACAAATTTAATTAATATTCTCTTGCAACAAATACAGATGAAATTTGGGCAGATCCCTGGAGCCAAGGCATCAGAGTCTCCCACTTTGATTCCCGCCATGTTGGTTGTACCGAAATAAGGGATTACTCTGTTGGGCTTTTAAGCCTGGAGCACCGGTAACAGAACGACATACCTTACTTAAAATGGGTCAAAGCATAATCAGCTATAGTTCTCATCATATTGACAATATTACTAACTACTATATTTGTGCATTTAAAAAAAAGGAACGAATAAGGTCAATCCCAAACAAAAAACATCACAGAACCTATCGAAGGCACCCTCAAAAAGAAAAAAAAAAAAGAACCTATCAAAAGCTAATGTTAGTTTTGGAACCTTTTCAGTTGTTTGCATTAAATATGCACAACTATTTGTGAGAGAACTGTATGTTTAGAAGGGAAGGAGACTTGCTACTTGCCATTAATTTGTGTGTAGAAAAGAGATCGACAATCTTTATATCTTTCATGTCCAGAAACATCCCAAAGCTCAACAAAAAAATCTCTTTCACTATCGCCTTTGATGCTGCTTGAAGAGCTACCAGCATTTCCATAAGTAATGTGCTGTATAATTGGAGGCAGAAAAAAAATTGTTTTTATGAGCTCCAAAATGACTCCATGTCTCCTCTCAAAAAAAATGAAGCAATTCTCACCTTTACAGCAACTGTACATCCAATTGTTTGTGGAGGGCGAACGATAGAAGAACCTTTGAGAATCAGATGTACAAGAGATGTTTTCCCAACGCCTAACAAAGAATCATAGCAGAAGTTGAAGTTTCATATTTACGACTGAAATGGAGATTTGCATAATATTAACTTAAACATTCGTCCAACAAACTCGACCATTTCGTGAAATGCAAAAGAACATTAACTAGTCTAAAACAAATTACAATTCCATCATAATTATTCAACTTCTTTATTCCCGATCAGAAATTCTACTTCCTTGTTCTACCATCTTTCAAGATACTACGTGCCCTGCTAACCTTGATCCACGGATGCATTTGTGACACTATGAGCATAAGTTTGTTCAGTCTACCATAAACTTCTAAATCCACTACTGTTCAGCAAGCCAACTAATCAAATAAGCAACATAAACAATGGTACCCTGAAACTCAGAACGATTGACATTCAAATATTCAGGAAGAAGAAAAAACCAATAAATGCATATGCCTAACAGTTAAAATTAGCAGAGAAAAAAAGGTAGGTAACACAAGGGAGAACAAGAAACGATTAGCAATAACCTAACACAAAGATCAGTATCTATTCCAAAACAAATTATGATTCCAACATATTATTCTTCCGGATAAAAAAGAAAAAAAAACGACGTCTTTATCCGACAACCTTACAACATACTATGAGCCCTAAACAAAAGTACAAAACTCTGTGCAAAATTGCTTCGCCAGTGGATAAGAAACCTTATACATGCAGCAAAAGTTCCTGTTAACGGATTAAATCCCTCATCCTTTACTAACAAGAGCAACGACGAGATTGTTAACGGATTTTACTGGTCACTCTCGATATGAAAGCTACATCCATGGTCAGTCATTGTACAATTTCACCTTGAAGAGGAAGAGATTACATGAGAATCACACATTCCACGCTCCTCTCAAACTCTCTAGTTTACCTGTAACTCTACTCCCCAAAAGTCAGCAACCTCCCAACATAAGCAAAACTAGGGCAACCAAAATAAGTATAAAATACCCAATATACCCTTGATAACATTTTGGTCTGGGGGCGGACACTTATCCCATAAGTCGATCTGCGTACAGATTCTGCTTAAGGCAATAATTACGTTCACACACTCAAGAGTTCTAATCTTTTTTTTTTTTTTTTTCGTTTTCTATGAAATTAAGTTCTAACATTGGCAATAATTAGAGTTATGACTATTCTCATTGTTCTATCCCTGGCGACATAAATTTGTACAATCTACTAAAGATAAACCCTAGACCTATCAGAACTGTGCTCAGATTTGACACCAATTCATATCCAAATATTCAGGAAGAGCCTAAAACCAATTAACACACAGCATACAATGAAAGACACATCTATGCTACCCCAAAACCATCAAAGTCAATAAAAACATAAAAAGGGCAACACAAAAAAGAACAAGAAATTAACAACATTCGTTATGCCAATGACTAAATAACTGAATAGCTTTTTTTTTTCCTTTTTCAAAAATAAATAAATAAATAACCATTGCATACCTGAATCGCCAACCACAAGTACTCGAACCTGCCCGCAAGGAGGTCCTCCGTTTCGCTCTTTGCCCTCCCTCTCACGTTCCTTCCAAAACATGTTGTTCCACAAAAACCCTCCAACCCAAAATCACCTCAACAAAATAGTCCACCAAACAAAAAAAAAAAAACTTTTTTTTATTAATTTTTTTAGTTTCTTTTCGTCACAAAGAAAACAATCAAGTCCCATCAAAGACACTCAAGATCCAACAATTTCTCGAACTGGGTACCTTCAGTTTCCATCTAAAATCCATGTTTACATTGAAATCAAGCCGAAAATAAAGAACCCATTTCCAGACATGTCACGAAAGGCCAGATCCGATAACGAGATGGTGAAGTGGGTCTTGCTCAAAACGCGAAAACAACAACTGGGTTTGGCTCCAAAATGACAAACGAATAAGAAAAGAAGAAACAAGATCTGAAAGGATATACGTAGAATTGTAGAATTGCCACTAACAAGGAAAGAGGATTTGATTGGATTTATATATCTGTTTAGTTCTTACTGTAATAAGCAAACCAACAAGGTTGAACAAATTGAAAACGGTTTGCGAAAATGGTTTTGGGTCGGTGATGAAAGTGCTTGATCTCCTGGTTGTTGTTTGAACATGAATGCCTAAGACGTTCGAGAGAATCACTGATGCGATCACTTGCACGCGCTGCGGTTATCGTGCTCTTTCTTTTCCTTTCTTTCCCTTCCGCCCTTTTTAATGGGACTTTCTTCTTTTTCTTTTTTTTTTTTCTGCCCCTGAATTTTTATTTTATTTTCTTACTAAGAAACCCTTTACTTTTCATGCAATGATTAATGTGGAAAATATTTAGTATAAAAAATTACATAGAATTTCAAATTCCTATTTTTATTGTTCTGTTTTTTGAAAACTATAAAAAGAGCTTTGTATCTGAGAAATGTTTTACGTATCAGAAATATGGTTAAATTTCATCCTTCACAAAAATTCATATTTCCTTTATTTGCTTATGTTACTTTTTTCTACTTATGTTTATTTAATTAGTTTTTTACTTAAAAAAGTGATATATTAAAACAAAAATATAATAAAATATAAAAAAGTAAAACCAAAAGATTAAGATAGGAAGCGACATCTTGATTATATATCAAGGAATCAAACCAAGGGACCCTTACAGTAAATCATTAGATAGAAAAGCATGAAAAATACCCTTTGCATAATATTTGGAAAACATTTTAAACAATTAATAGGGTTTGGGAGCATTAGTTACAACTAAGGATTAAAATCATGTTGAAAATACTATAACATGTAAGAGCTTTACATATAACGTAGTTCTTATTGACACTATAATATATGAGAGTTTTACTTTATACTAATCAAACCTTTTAGTTCTAACTCACATTACTAAACGTCATATAAAAAATTCAATATCTAATGACCTTTATATTTTCAAAGGAAAATATAATAGTTTCTGAAAACTATTTTTCAAAAACTAAGGATATTTTTATATTTTGTGTTTAACCCAAGCATAGGAATGATGAAATTGAAAAACTTTTTTAAAATTTAAATTATACTTTTGTAGGTTTTAAAAGCACAAGATAAGTTGAGAAAAATTTAACTATGAGATATGATTATGTAATAATGATATGGAGCATTTTGAATTACTTTTAATTTCATTAAATAAGAGGATATTAATATTTGGGGTTTTTATTATTTAATTACCTTATATTTTGACGAAACATTAAATTAGTATCATGTTATTTGCAAAATATCAAAGGTACCATATTGTTTTTGAAAAATCTTTTTGGTTTCCCAATATCAATTTTTGTGAAGTAAAATGTCTATTTTGCCCTTTTTTATTGATTTTATGTAAGTTTAACTTGCCCAATCTTTTCATTGAAAAAAAAACCTTTTAACTCTTTTAAAGGTTACAAAAAACATTGAAGCAAAATAATCTCCAACTAAATCAATTAAAGTAAATGGATATTTTGCATCTAAAAACTGACCTAAAGGTACCAAAATGATATAATGGTTAAGTACTTTTTTAAATATTTTTCAAACAACGAAGTACTAATTTAATATTTTATTAAAATATATGACACCAAAATGATAATAACCCCTAATATTTTCTTTAGAGTTCATTTCATTTAAGAAAATAAGAGAAAATGGGAGTTTAAATGATAGATGATTGTAATTTGCCCATTTATAATGTTGCTTATGTTTCATTTAGTAATAATTTTTTAGGTAAAATAATCTTTTTAAACTTGAGAGATAGTGACATACTTAAAGGAAGAATTTAAAATGAAAGACCTTGGAAAAACCAAGTATTATCTTGGTTTAGAGATTGAGCGTTTACAAAGTGAAATACTTTTGCATCAATCAAATGATACCAAAAAGGTCTTAAGACACTTTAATGTGGACAAGTCAAATCCTTTAAATGCCTTAATGGTAAACATGTCACTCAAAGTGGAAACGGATCCATTCCACCCTTGTGAAGATAATGAAGAGCATATTGGTCATGAAGTAGCATACCTAAGTTGTTAGACATGTATGCCCTAAGGAGCAAAAATGTAATATGTTTTTGAAGACTTTTTTATCAATAAAGAATTTATTTATTATTTATATACCAAATCTATTTCTCTTTATGTTCATATTTGTTGAATGTATATTAAGCGAACAATAATCTGAGATTGTCAGTCTAAACTTTTAGGAATTAGGCATATAATAGAAAGATTATGCGAAAGACACGATTATTAAGGTGACAGTCTAAATCGTAAGGTTCGCAATCAAGGGAATAAAGCTAAGCGCTTTATTCATACAAAGATTGTTATGTTGTCTATATCCCTAATGGGAGATGGTTTGTCTAAGCCATCAAAGGTGGACTCCACGAATAGAAATATTGGCACATTGTCATAGGTGACGATATGTTGGATCGGGACATAAAGAGAATTGATTTGGATTAATAATTCTGTCTCAGCAAATTGATTCATTTTAGACAATCATATGTATTGTATCTTAATACTAAGATGAATAGTGGGTCTGTTGTCTTGACTTATGTCTTTTGATGTACCAAAGGGTGACATCCATATTTTAATAGTGGTACATATATCGGTACGTTGGAGGCATGAACCTTGATAGCGTAGACCTATTATTTATAGATATGGAATCCATAGCACTCTTTAGGAGTAGTTGATATTCTCTTGTATGCATTATCCTGTGATTGAAAAACAGGAGCGCTCAACCATTTGGATACATAGTTGTAACCGAATGGTATACCATATTTGGATAGTAAGTTTTCTAATAGTGAGATAATGAAACATAAGATAAAAATAATTGAGAAGGTAAGACAGAACTTGTCCTTAAGCCAATTATGGATAATCCTATGGGGATACGATATGTTATGATATGTCATGGAGACTTAGCTATACAAGCTTCGTAAATCTATATAGTTCAAGAGTGCAGCTCTAAGCTTTTAGTGGAGTAGCATTAGAGTTGATAATTATGAAATATATATATAGGATATTGGGTTTCATAATTTTTGAGTACTTGAACTATATGGGTCCATCAGGTCCCCTTTGCTAGCTCATAAAAATCCTATAATGATACGGTGTGCTTTTTCAATTATTGGTGACTTGTGTCAAATTATAAGATTGGCTAAAAATTTGATAGGATCAGATAATTCATGTCTGTTTATCAGTTGAATTAATTTTGTGAAAATTAATTCAAGATAAACTTGTTGGATTATTAGGAATATTTATTTTCCTAGAGATTATTTAGATATGACTGTTTTAATCAGATAACTTCTCTATTAGGTTATTTGAATTAAAACTGAGGCTCTATCCAAAGAATCTCGAGCAGAAAATAAAGATTTGCAGGGATCATTTATTGGAAGTTCGACAGGCCGATCTTTAAGTTTAGCTTGCCAAAGGAGTAGGTTTGGCCTGCTAACCGAGCAATAAGTAGATCACATGTTTTCACACATATTTTATCAGATATTGTTCCTGATTTGATTTTGATTTGAATTTTCGAGGCCTTATCTGATAAGAACTGACTCATGGGCCCAACCTCTATAAAAAAGGGGAATAAGACTCATTGTTATTTAGGTCAATTGAGAGATTAAGGGTGTGACTTTGTAACTCCTAAAGAGCTATTGTTCACAAATCATGAATTATAGCTTTGGGTTTTTCTCAATTGGTTCAAAGGACAGTCATCGGGGAAATGTTGAACGATGTGCACCCACACGCACTCCCATCGTAGATAGAAAATAGCAATGAAGACTAGTTGATTAAAACTCTTCTAGAACATTACTTCTCTTCACGGATTGCGGAGCTTTTTAGCAAACAAGGTTAGTAAGATCCGGTTAATTTATGCATATAGTATATCAAACTTGTGTTTTAGAAAATACTCTGGTATAAAAAAATTTTAAAATTCCGTTGCATACTATATTTCCAACATAAGTGCAATTGGAGCTCTTATGTAACTTGCTAATTGTACAAGACCAAATATTGCTTCGCTATTAACCTATTAGCAAGATTTAGCTCAACACCTACATGGTGACATTGGAATGGAATTAAGCACATATTTCGTTATCGTCGAGGAGTAATTGACTTTTGTTTTTTTAATACTAAAAGATCAAAACAAGGGCCAATTGGTTATATAGATGCAGGTTATTTGTCAGATCCGTATAAAGCTAGATCTTAGATTGGATATGTATTCACAAGTAAAGGTACTACGATTTCTTAGCGTTCACAAAAGCAAGCACTAGTTGCTACTTTATCAAATCATGCTGAAGTTATCGTACCCCATGAAGTGAGTCGAGAATGTGTATGGTTGAGGTCATGACTCAACATATCTAAGGCACTTGTGGATGACCACTCAGTAAGGATCCAATCGTATTGTTTGAAGACAACAATGCTTGTGTCATTCAGATGAAGGAAGGAAATATCAAGAGCGACAAAACAAAACACGTACCCCCAAAATTCTTTTTATTTATCCAAAAGCTTGAAAAGAAAAAGGATATTAATGTTTAATACATTTGTTCAAGTGACAACATTATAGATCTCTTTACGAAGGCACTTCCTACATTAACTTTCAGATGACATGTATATAGTATTGGATGCATCATTTGAGAGATTTGTAAAGAATGACTAATGTTAACTTGAGGGAGAGTTTACGCCTGCTGTACTCTTTTGTCCTTGCTATGGTTTTGTCCTTCAAGGTTTTCCTAGTAAGGTTTTAAAGAGGCAGCATGGAGCACTAATAAAAGACTTAAGTACTTTTTTTTCCCTTCGTTATGGTTTTTGTCCCACTTAGTTTTTCTAGCAAAGGTTTTTAATAAGACATCATAAATGGCGGACATCTAAGGAGGGGTGTTATAAACTATTCAAGAAGGATATGTTAGAAACTTATCAAAGAAAGATGGTTGTCCACCAATAAACTTTGCGAAAATAAAGAACCTATGTAAATAGTAATAATTGATTATATAGGCGATGATGTCATAGGTAAATAGTATTGTAAATTTTGCTATAAATACCCCCTCCCTTACTTATTCATAACACAACTCTCATTTATAAACAGAGATTCTCTCTCTACTTTCTCTCCCTAAGAATTCTCTCTAAAATTCTTTTAGTTTCATAATTTTAGTCTTGCATTTCTTGGTTTTCATAACACCTGATATTTCGTTGGTAAATTACTAATGTTTAGGTAATGAAATATTGATTCCAAGTTGAATTTTATTTTCAAATTTAACAAATCAAGTTTTTATTATGAGCAATTTGAGGACACATATATTGACAATGTTGTGGATTTTCTAATGCAAGTGCACGTATTGTTAACAAGTGATAAAGTGAGAGCAGAGATCGTTCTCTCAAGGACTAATTATTAGTAAGCACCGAATTAATCTAACTCTAATTCTATTTGAACAACTAAAATATAGAACAATGGAATAATAAAATGGCAAAAAGAAGACAACCTAAATTAATGAAAATGAGAAATTGCAAGTTTAATAGATGAAATTTCAATATATTAAGATATCTAGGGTTTACGACTCATCGAATTAATCCTATCTTATTTATCTAATTTAATCAATTGATATTTTCTCCTATGCTAAAAACGAATTTCTTTTAGGTAGTCATTAATCTTTCTCAAGCATTAATAATTTATCCCAGTTAGCTAATTTCCTACATCTTTGTGGAAACTCTAAACTTACTAAGATTCATGAAGAACAAAAAATTCACTAGTTACACAAGTCTCATAGATATCTCTATCCTATAATGATCTCATGGCATTCAATCATAGACTAATTTAATTATCGCTTCTCAACCTCAAATTATATCACAAATCATGCAAAAGGTGCATAAACTTTTACAAGCATTAAGACTAGATTGAACATTTAGCATAGATAATGAATAAATATAGAATTGAATTAAATTAAATAAAAGTAAACATTCATAATCCAGCTACATCGTAGCCCTGGAATAAAGAAAAATTAGGTCATAACAAAACTAAGAACCATCCTAAACAATGTCTTAAACATGACGAGTAAAAGAAAAGAACTGTGTTTAGATATAAAGATGGATTTTGTCTCCGAGTTGCACCATTTTTTTTCCCAAAGTAGTGAGTCCTCTCCTCTTTTCTATAGTTTTTCTTTGTTAAAATTCTTCTCTTTCAAGCTTTCATAATATTCTATTTATAGGCTAGGGTTTAAAAGGGAAATTTTGGAATGAAATTCAACTAAAAATAGAATTGAGATCGCAACGGCACCTAGGCTCGATTTTCTGGCGCCTAGGCACCATGATTGTAACGCCTAGGCACTACACAGCCCTATACTCATTCCATCGAACTAGCACCTAGGCGCCATGACTATAGTGCCTAGGCTTCGAAGTGGCACCTAGGTGCCAAGATTGTAGCGCCTAGGTGCTACAAAGCTGCTCTGCCTCCTTGCTTGAAATGGCACCTAGGCACCCAAGTTATGGTGCCTAGGCGCTATGGTTTCAAGTTTTTGTATGGAATTTCATATGTAAGAGTGCCTAGGTGCCCATAGACTGGTGTTTAGGCTCCATTTCATCCCCAAGCCTGATTTTGCTCTTTTTTGATCCGTTTTGTCCTGTGCTTTGCCATATGCATCTTTTTTTCCTTAAAACCTACAAAAGACCATAAAACACTATCCAATTTTTATAAATCACTCCAAACTAATAAATATATTAAGTGTAAATCATCTATTTAATCGGCCTAAAACTAACCTATCAAATAGCCCCAAACTTAAGATTTTGCTAGTCCTTGAGCAAGAGGCACACAAGAAGAACAAAGAATGGGACAAAAAGACGAGACTGACACTAACACACGACATCATTCTTGCATCAATTTAATTTTTTATCATACTTGGCCTCATAGACTACTCAATGCCTATGACTCAAAGGAAATTCTAACCATTGCAATCATGTAAAAAAAATCAATTTAAATTCCAATCTTACCATACTCATAATTCCTTAAGTGTGTGTGTGATGCATCTAACACTTATGCAACTACACTCGAATTGGTTTATGTCAATAAGCTTGTTATGGAAGATCTCTATATTAATGAAATTTATGAACTCTATAGGCCTATTCAAACCCACTCTTTACTAATGTAGACTATCACAACATCAAAGATCATTAGGACTTTATTTGGCTTAAAATGTGTGGCTAAGGTAAAAAGGTGAGATAAAGGATATAATGTGGGTCAAAATTCACCCATAAACACCCAATTTGTCTCAAGACCTTATGAGAACATTGTTTCTTCTTTCTAAGTACACCCCCAAACTTATGTTGCACTCTCTTTGTCATTCACATTTATTTGATATATTCTTTTTTTTCTTTCTTCTTTTTTCTTTGTTCTTTTTGTTTTTGTCTCTTTTTTTGTTTTTGTTTTTTTTTTGAATGATAAATATGAATACATAACCCCTTGATAATATTACTCAAAACTCCACCCATGAATGATAAATATGAACATATAATCCCTTAATAATGTTACTCAAAACTCCACCCATCCTCCTGTTATGCCAACTATCTTAAAATAATTTTCTGGACAATCAAATCATGCTTTTGGGTGAAGGACAAAATAGGACAAAGTTATTCAAAGGCTAGGCTAATTTCTATGGGTAACAAAGAAAATGGATAGTAAGGCTCAACGAGGGTAACTAGTGATTAAATGATGCCAATAGTAGGCTTGAAAGGCTCAAACGATCTAAAAATAGCCAAAATCATGTCCTTAATGTTGTGTAGCCTAGGATTTCGCCTCAAGTGATTATCAAATAGGTTCTAGCATTCATTTGAGGTTAAAAACATCATTTAATCAACATGAAATTCCTCTAAGTGAAGAAGACCTAGGTGATCAAGGCTTGAGTGCTCAAAGTACTCAAAGAATCATAGCATGGCAACTAATCACAAGAAAAAACAAGGATAGACCAATATCAATTGTTATCCCCTAAAAGTCATATTCAATTTCAACCATCATCTTATCATTGGCCTCCTATGATTCAAGTTAAACGGTGCTCAAATAACACAACTTTACCATCATAATTACTAAACAAAAATGAAACCTAACTTAAAACTTAAGTAAACAAAAAAAAAAAACTGATTGACATAAGCCAAACATAAAGAACTACACCACCCCCAAACTTGAGGAATACATTGTCCTCAATGTAAAAGAAATAAAAATAAACATAAAATAAAAATGAAATAAGTAAAAAAGAGAAAAATTAAATTAAATTAAATTAAATCAAATTAAATTAAAATAAAAATAAAAAGAAAAAGAAAAGAACACTCCCTAAAATGAAGATTGTGGCAATCTACTCCTCTTCGTCCTCATGTTCTTCATCTTCATCGTTGAAAGCCATGATGGTAAAAAATTTGTCCATGTTCATAATCAAATGCCGGGCCTTTTGGTTCATCATCTATGCCAGGTTGCAGATGTTATTATCGATGTGGTCTAGGCATCGGTCCACTCGATCTAGGTGCTCATGCATCGAGGCTTGACCTAGGGAACGGGGTGGTCGTCAAGGGGGCCTGGAGGAGCTAGCCCTTGCTATCAGCTCCTGTACATCAACCTCCTTGTATGATACGATGACCAAATCATTGATGACATATTGGGGTCCCAACTATTCTTCCATTGTGTCTCAGGGGACTCCAACTTTATTGCACTGCTCTATAATGAGTGAGAGAAAATACAAGCCTAGGTGTACATGTCGCACACTTATAGCAATCTGTCGAGAAATCACTCAGCCCGCATCAATGCTCTTCCCTGTCACCATAGCATATAGAAGCACCGCTTGCTCCTTTAGCACATCACTAACGTCGGACACAAGCATGAAGGAGAGCATATATAAAATTATGCCATGCGTTGTATGCCCTATTTCATAAAGCACTAAGATGGAATGAGATGTGCTCACCACTGCGTCCCATTTTCTAACAACTGCCTGGTGTCCACAAACTGCTGAGGATTGCATCATGGTTGACATTCTTCAAGTATGCTTGATATTCATCATCCCCAATATTAGGCAACCTAAAGTGTTGGTTGATGATATGACGATCAATCTTCACCTAAATTTCCCTCACAAAAACCTTTCTATTCTCGCGCTCGGGAGCATTGGCATAAAATTTTCAAACCATTGCAGTTAAGCTCGAGCTCAGTTGTTTCACAAAATTAGCCTATCCACAATCTAAAATTGCATCCCGTATTACCCTTTCACATGTATTAAGTCCCCTTTCTGCAATTGGAGTCTTTCTTTCCAAAGAGGACTTATAGCTAGTAAAAGTGGCCTAAGAAATGAATTTAGTCATATCATACTCCATAGATGTCAAACCCCTTACACGCTTCCTTGGTGCCATGGTTGCAATTCACACTAATCACTCTTCAAAACAAAACTACTCTTCCTACAAACACAACCTGCCAACCTTCTCTTAGGCACTCCAAATCAACTTTTAAGGCCACCAAACGACCTCAAATGCCACATTTGTAATGTCTACTAAAGCCTCTAACATCAATCTCTCAGACTTTTTCTCAAACACTTGGTGAGCGTTAAATAACTCCACTTTAGATAAACTTCTCTCAACTAATTAAATCTCCCCATACATTATAATTCTTAGATAAGGCACAAATAAGAGTACATATCAAAATTCCAATTTGTGTAGCCCAATGTTTGGAATTTTCGTCATGTTTTTTTATTTGCTGCCCACTTCATAATCTTGGATGAAATTTGGAGGGGAGGCTTGGTGATGTTGTGGATGATGTTTTGGGGATGGTAGGGGGCTAGGATGGTGATGGAGAAAAGAAAAAATTGGATAAAGGGCGAGGGTTTGGTTGTGTGAGATAACGAGAGGGGCGAGAGAAGAGTGATTTTTTTTCCTAATTGTTTTCTCTATTTTAAATCGTTACTAGACTATTTTTTTGTTTAAAAACGTTACAGCCCCTAGGTGCTGTGATTGTAGCGCCTAGGTGCTACTTCATTGTTTTTCTTGTGACAGGGTGCCTAGGCATCCAACTTGTAGCGCCTAGGCGCTACTTCAATTTTTTTTTTGTGGATAAGCGCCTAAGCGCCTAGGAATTAGTGCCTAGGTGCCTTGCTCTTTGGTCTTAGTACCCTGTTATAGCGACTAGGCGCTCAAATTTAGAGTCCAGGCGCTTTGTGTGTTATATGCACCCATATTGTCCTGAGAACACCTGAAATCACCACAAAAATAAAATGCATCATAATTAGCTTATAAAATACTAAAAATATATAATTAACACAATAATTTACATGATGAAAACTTAAATAGATAAGGGTAAAGAGCTTGGGTTGCCTCCCAAGAAGCGCTTGTTTTATTATCTTCAGCCTGACTCTTCCTCTTTTAAGTCGAGTTAAGAGTCATGATGGACTTGTTGCGATCAATTTGACCATCAAAATATGGCTTCAAATGCTATCTATTAACCTTAAAGTTTTCCTTTCTCTTCATGATGTAGTTCAACCGCACCATCAGGAAACATTTTGGCGACCATAAATGGGCCCGACCATTTAGATTTGAGCTTTTCAAGGAATAGTCGAAGCCTGGAATTATATAGTAGCACCTACTGACTGGGTACAAACTTCTTCCGCTGGATGTGCTTATCATGCCAAGATTTGGTCCACTCCTTATAGATCTTTGCATTCTTATATGCCTCATTGTGAAACTCATCCATCTCATTAAGTTGCAAAAGGTGCTTCTCACTCGCTACTTGCATATCCATATTCAACTATTTCATTACTCAATATGCTTGATGCTCTAATTCCACCGAAGATGGTAGGCCTTCCCATAGACCAACCTATAAGGAGACATCCCTATAGGTGTCTTAAATGCAATCCAATAGGCCCATAACACATCATCTAACTTCTTGGCCCAATCCTTATGAGAGCTATGAACCGTTTTCTCTAGAATTTGCTTCATCTCTCTGTTAGAAACCTCTACTTGCCCATTAGTTTGAGGATGGTAGTGCAGTTCGGTGTTTGACTCCATATTTCGACAAAGGAGCCTTAAATTGCTTATTGCAAAAGTGTGTTCCCTCATCACTTATGATAGCTCGTGGAGTTCTAAACATTGTAAAGATTTTTTTGAGAGAAAATTAAGTACTACCTTCCCATTATTGGTTTGAGTTGCAGCCACTTCAACCCACTTCGATAAGTAATCCACCACAAGGAGGTTCTACTTAATGTTGTAAGACGAGGGAAATGGTCCATGAAATTGATACGCTATACATCGAAAAGTTTCACTTCTAGAATATTCTTCAAGGGCATCTCATTCTTTCTTGAGATGTATCCTATTCGTGGCATCTATCACAAGCTGTAACAAAAGTATAAGCATCTTTGAACAATGTGGGCTAATAAAACCTAGATTGCAACACCTTAGCCGCCATTCTGTTTCCTCCAAGATGTCCACCAAACTTAAAGGTGTGGCAATGTCTCAAGATCTCCTCTACCTCACCTTCTGGCACACATCTTCTTATTATTTGATCCATACAGTACTTGTATAGAATTGGTTCTTCCCAATAGTGGTGCTTTACATCGGACAAGTACTTCTTCTTTTGTTGATATGAGAGTTCTAGTGGCATGATCTTTCTTG
>CAMOHE010049555.1:0-24707 GCA_946598075.1 Artocarpus hirsutus | reverse complement strand
TACAACGGATAAAATTAAAAAAAAAATTCAAATTCAAAGCATACTTTTGTAGTTTCTAAAAACAAAAGGACGAATTAAGAAATAATAAAAACTAAGATGTATAATTATATAATTAATCCTATAACATAATTTTCCCTTCCATTCTTTTTTTTTTTTTTTTGATGAAAATGTTTACATGCGTGCCACATGACAATGTATAATATTCATCTTCGAAGGTCTATTGTCACTGTCAAGCATCCGACGCACTAATTCTCCATCAACGAAAGCAATAAAAAAAATATTGCAAAAAATTAAGTAAATAAAAATACACAAATTTATAGTATTAAAAATATTGCAAAAAATTAAGTAAATAAAAATACACAAATTTATAGTAGTTTGCACTTAATACGATAACTACGTCAATTTTCAACCTGCTACAAAAAATTCACTATAAATAAGAAAAAATTAATCAGAAAAAAAAAAATCCACACCACTTATAAACTTTGAATGTTTTATCTAGTCATTCCAATAACCCCAAAGTGGGCTTCTTCTTTATATAAAAAACTTAAGATAACCGAATTTACAAGTGTAAAATCCCTTAATTAATCATCTTTAGTGAAAAAAATCTTCTATAATTTAAGTTTTAAGGTCCACCTATTATTCTCAGATTGAGGGTTCCTGCACCCAATTAACCCTCATAACAGTTTCATCGTAAAGGTCGATAAATGTACTTTCTCTGCGTTTGACAATAATCATCAAAAAAATAATTAGGCTCCACAACTTAATAATTATTCTTATTTTATTCTTCTCCACATTTATAGTATTGCTTTTAACATTCTTTACGCACTTCATTTTAATAAGTATTAGCTATAAAAAATTCACCCTTACCTATAACTCTTGTAATATTAATCCTTTTAGTTGAGAGGGAATTTTTAAAGTTAATCCTTCTAGTAATTAAAAAATAGGGCCCTTCAAATACAAAAAGGTTTTGCGCATAACTGCTTTTGAAGGACGATCTGTAAGCTCAGTGTCGCTTTTTTTGTTTTTCCACAAACACCAAGTGTTGCCATGTTACCTCATGACCTGATTTTCTATAGTGATTATAGCGGATGAACGACATTACAATGTAAAAGTGGCTGTCGGTTTGCTGCTTCAAATCATGATATCTTGAATTTCTTGGTGGAAGAGATTATGGAGAATTCAGTTGCATAACAAAAATTAATTTGCTTCCTTTAAGAGAATCGTGAAAGAACACTAGAAAAAAAAATTACAGTTACTAAAAGAGAGTGTCACCGTGCTAGTTCATGTTGGTAGAAGCAAGAAAAAAAAAACACAATTTAATTATTTTACGGATATATATTATACATTCAAAATAAGTGGAAAGATGTATGAAACAATAACTTAAAATTTAATTTATGGGTGGTTTTAAAAAGTGTAGGGAAAGCAGATTAGAGGTGATAAGAGGCCTTTAAACTCTCCCCATAAAACATTAACCATTAGAGTCCGCTCATGTCATGGTGGAAGTCATTGGCAAACTCGGAGAGGTAGGCAAGCTCAACAATATTTGTTGTGAGAGGCCGAGCTAGGGAAGCTAGAAGGTTAGGGTTTGGGATGGATCTCATATTATAATATTTGAGTTAATTATATATTTATACTTTGTAGTTTTAACTATTTTTTTAATTTATTCTTATATTTTTAAAAACTTATAAAGTATTTTTGAATATAAAAAATTAATTTCAATTTAATCTTTATGAATAGAAAAATTGGGCAAAACAATAAAGTTACCCTTAAACAATTATGAAAAATATTTTATAGATCTAAAAACAATAAAAAATCTTAAAACAAAACATCTTATTTTAGAAAAAAGGCCTTAAGCTTCATGGCTTTTTAAATATAAAAATATTTTTTTAAAAAATTATCAAGGAGAAAAACATCTTTCATAAACAAATTCGATCTAATTAAGAGTATTTTTATCTTATTTCTATATTTTTTTCTGTCAAAAAAATCGAGAAAGGATAAAATTAAAACTAGTTTTTTAAACTAAAATGATATCTTTGTAGTTTTTAAGAACAAAAAGATAAATTAAAAATAATTAAATAGGAAGTATAGTTTTATAGTTTACCCTATAATTTACTGAGCGGCGACGACTTGATGATGAAACAGACACTAAGTTTCCATTCCTTCCTTTTAGTCAAAAATGACCAGAAAGAATTACTCCAGTAATTATGAAAAATCTTTTATAAAAAAATAACCAATGTTTAATCCTTTCCATTGAGCATAAGAGATTATCTAAGTTTTTTTTTTTTTTTCTAATGCATATAATTCTTGATTTTAAAGTCAATTGTTTAGATTTATTTTTTGTATTATTATATACTATTGTTAATTAGAGTAAATTTGTCATTGCATACCAAGTAATATATATAGGGGTAAGTACTTAAACTTCTCATGTGTTTATAATTGAAACATCCCGTGCTTTTAGAAATGTCAGAACCAATCTTTGTGTTTTCGTGCTAAAAACTTTTCTTTTGTAAAGTTTGGCAACCTTAAGGTGCTAGAATACCATATTACAAACCTGAAGGCACTTTATATTTGACCAATTTGGTAAACTTCTTGGTTAAAATGGTCTTTTCGTACATTAAACCTGACTAAATTTTGTTACAAAAGTGAGTTTTTAATATGGAATTAAAGCACATTAGTGGTTTTCAAAATAATAATAATAATAATAATAATAATAATAAAACAACATGTTGATGGTTGACGCATTTCTAAAAACACGGGATAAATCGTGGTCCTTCAATAAAACATGTGGAAGGTTTAGGCACTTAATATTTTTATTTAACTTTTACGTCTAAATGATTGGGCTTGTTTAGCATTACTTTTGGAGGCTGCTTTTAGCTTTTATAACTGCTTATAGCAATTTAGCATGTTTGGTTAGCTCTGTTTCTGAAAAATTGCTTCTAAAAGCTGTTGCCCACCATCAAAAGTTGAGAAGCAGCCTATGGGTTGTTTTTTTTACAGCAGCTCCTACTTTTATAATTTAAAATTAGTAGAACAATTTAAAATTATTAGACTTACCTTAATAATACTGCATAATTTCCAATCTACCTATTTTTCTTTAACAAATAGAAATAAATCAAATAACATGTTTTGATTAAAACAAGATATATTAGAAATAGGATTAGAAATGTATTCAAATACTTACAAAACGTGTTAGAAATAAATCAAATAAAAATAAATAAATCAAAACAAATAAACCAATTATCATTTTCTTATGTTCAAATATCACATTTACAAATTAGAGTGATTTATTTTTTAATCTAATTGAAATTAATAAAAACTAAAGCTATAAATATGCTCAATACGCTATGTTTTTTTTTCGTTATTATATATATTTTACAACAATTTTATACATAATTTATCAAACACCTGTAATTCTGCCTCTAGTCCTCACAACAGCTTTGAAAAAAATTATGAAACATCTACCTGCTTCTTATCCACAACATAGCACAACAGAAGCTACAGCACAACACTACAATGCCAAACTGGCCCATTGATACATGACCTTTTCATTAAAAAAAAAAAAAAAAAGCTAATAGAAGTAGAAATGGTGAGACAATTTCTAGCTTGTTTGGTAAATATAGTTCAAACTATAAAAATTGTTCAAATCTAGTTTGGTATAAATTTTACGCCAGAAAACATGAAAATAAACTCAGTTCGATTGACAAATGCCACCAACAAAATATGCCAAATTGGATAATATATACTAATTAATAAAAGCTTGGGGGCATATTGTTTAGGTGCTAAAGATTTGGGGACATGTTTGCAAAATTGGTCTTTGTCATATAGGACGTGTGCTTACAATTGTATCCAGTGCTGGTAAAAGGGAAGGCCCCAGAGCGGCAAGGGTGAGACGTACAGAAGCAATGAAATCCAATATGTCGATTATGGGTCTCTCTTTAACCCATACACTGCTGCTGATGACAACGACGACGACGATGATTTGGCTCGGGCAAAGTTGCTGCGAAGCTAACGCTGTTGCAGTTTCGCTGAAGAGCAATACTGTCAACGCGACCGCCATCTGCGACAGCAGCACGGGTCAAGATCGCCTGATTGCTCAGAAGGACGAGCTGGAGTTCGAGATGCCTTCCGATTATAGCCGAAGGGTCCTTGGTTCTCAAGATGATCCGCGTATAACTTTGAGCAGCTTAACGGCTGACTCGGTGCCACTTTCCTGCGGTCGAAAAGGGACCCCGTATCAGAAAATTTGTACAACCCCGCCACACAAAGGGACACATCCAGTACCGGAGACTTGCGGGCCTTACAAAAAAGGCGGTAATTGCTTCTCATAGTATGCGCTTTGTGTATGTACAAATTGTTGGGATGTGATTACCCCTGCATATCTTTTCCTCACGTTCTTGTGTTTGTTGTGGATGGAAATCTTCTTATCTACAATTTATTATGAAAGCAAATGGATTGAATATGTGTCTTGTCTAATTAACGTCGGACTCAATAACAAGAAAAATTTTTCTTCCCCTTCAGATTTGCAGATGTTTAATGGTCTATGTGTATGTAGTTTGCAATACTATGCCAGTTTGTCCCTAAATGAATGTAACAAGAGTTGAGATTGTCAAAAGTTGTATTCAGATAATTAGGATTAAGATGGTGATTGGATGCATAATCTAGTAGCAATCATATCTGATCTTTATTTCTAAATATGAAAAGTGCGTAAGCACATTTTACTTAGATTCCTTTGGAGCTTACGCTTGGAGGATCTTTTTTTTTTTTTTGTGCTTTCTAATTTCTTTTGAAACGTCACATTTTTTTTTTTGTGGTTCCTTTTTTTCCCCTTATCCAACCTCTTTTTTTTTTGCTCCTCATATTTTCCTTTCACTTTTTCCATTCTTTTTTTTTTTTTTGAATTTAAGGATGAGAGGATTCAAACTCTTCACATTATGATAAAGTCGATTATAGTTTAATGCTAGACTATGCCTATAACCACTTTTTCTATTTTGTTTGTTTGTCTTCTCTTTATTTTTTCTTTTTTTGTTTCTCCTCCTCTTTCATTTGTATTTTCAACGCATTAGTTTTGTTCCTTCTCGCACTTGTACTTTTTCTTCATTGTTTTCCTCCTCATATCTTATATATTTTCATATTTATAATCTTAATTTTTTTTAAAATGTGTATCATCAAAATACTTCTACGCTAGCTTTTCTTGTCTTTGTTATATTTCTAGTTCACAAATATTTCCTTACTTAGACCATCTTCAATGCAAATACTAATGCTAATATTATATTTGTCATTAAAAATCGTAAAAATCGCTTATTTGATGTATAATTTTATTTTGTGCTCCAACACGTAATGCTATTTGAAATGTTATAATCTTTTGTCATAACTATTAAATCTTGAAACTTGTAAAAGTAAATATTTAATATTAAAATAATTAAAAATGAGAATGTTGTAATTATTAAAGCAAAAAGTCAATCTATCAACAAGAAGAATTAAATATCAAATTTGTTAAATGCTAAACTTTGTAACAATATAGCAAATTTAGCATTAGATATGACATTGCATTAGAGAGTGTTTTTTTTTTTACACTCAAATACTAAAATTGTCATTGGCACATCAATTTAGTTGCATTAGAGAGTTTTTTTTTTACATGTTCTTCTTCTTTAGTGGTACTTTCAACTGTTATTTGTCTCATAAATGCCATTCCCTCTAATTTATTTAGGGAAATTTTTATAAATGCCATCTTTTAAGATTTATTTTTTATAAATGTCACACATGTTTACAACTTAACATGTAATATGAATGATAATGTGTCATAAACTTTTTAAGTGTAACATAAAATATGCAACTTTTTAAAGTGGGGCATAATATATAAGTTTCTCATTTATTCGTGATGAATTATTTGCTCTCACATACATACCATATATAGATATTTTTTGAGTGACCTTCCCAACAACTATTTTCTCATATTACATTCTAATAAATATTCTTTTTGATTTTGTTGATTATTTTTTCTATAAAATATTTTTGCCTTATTTATGTACACATATTAACATTTTCTCTCTCACAAACACATTCAACCAAAACGCATGATTGTGTGTCAATATGCGCTAAGAAGGTGTAGTTGTTGGCCCTATAGTTTCACAAAATTATTTTGAATTAGTTTTGATGATAACAAATTAATTTTTGTTATATGCAACATAGCAAATAAAATTCTTGAGTTTTTGTTAAACTTAAAATCAAGCAAACCATATGAAGCAAATTCAAATCTCAAGCACGATTGAACTTTGAAAGCAATATGAAAAGGACTCACGAAGACTTGAAGATCACTTGAATTTAGTTTTGAGCCTTTTATGTAAGTGAGCAACAATCTTGAATTATTTAGTTTATGCAAGCTCAAATCACACACACACTAACATTCATAATAGTATTTAAATTTTTCATAAGTGTTTTAAATATGTTTTGATCTACAAAATATTTTCATATTTAGACTTTGTATCTAAAATACAGGCTTAAAATCACACTTAAAATGCAAACAATTCACTCCAACAAAGTTTTATAAAAACTTTATTTTGGAAACAAATCTTGGAAGGCCATGTTCAACATGATCAGCTTGCCGACTATTATAGGTCGGCCTGCCGATTACAAGAGACAAAAATCTGGACATCCTAACAGGCCTACCAGTGGAATGTTTTAGAAGCAAGATTTGCATCTTGCTTCGGGTGGTTTGCCAATTCTCACAAGATCGGCCTGCTAGTTAGATAACCTGTTTGGAGCCTATTTTAAAAAATTTCAAATTCTAACCTGCTAGACCGGATCCCTGGCCTACTGACCAGTCTATAACAGCTAGTTTTTTGACCGTTAGAACTCCATTTGCAATGGCTATTTTGATGCAAAAATGATTTTTTAAGCAATAATTGAGTTCTTGGAGGCTATAAATATACCTTCATTGATTGTGCTAGTAAACCAAGCATTAATTGCAAGCTTTCTTATGTTGTATCGATCATAAGCATTCACAGTCTAGATTTCTCTAGAAAGATGCTCACACCCTCCAATATAAGCCTTTCATTGTATTTATTTAAATTTTGAGAGTTTATCTTGTGAGTGAGCCTAAAATTGTAAATAATAAAGCCTTAAAAATTGGGGGAATTTTTGGTTTATCAATCTCTATAAAAATTGACTTTGTAAGAGGTAGTGATGAGCCTCAGGTATAGCAATTCACCGGTGTTGTACAATGAATGATCGTATTGAAAAAAATGGTCATTCTAATGAAAGAGGTCGAGTCTAGCTTTGTTTAGCAACAATGAACATAGGCATTTTGCCAAACCATTATAAATAATGTTTAAGCTTCTTTATCCTTAATCCTTTATTATAACACATTAATTTTCATTTGAGTTTATTGTTGTTATTAATTGAGTAAAATTATTTATTTTTGCAATTTATCTAGAATTTTCCAATAACTGTGAAAAATTTTTTAAAACCCAATTCACTCCTTTTTTTAGGTAGTTATTCTTGGGCTAACAGTAGCATCTGACTAGCAAAAGGACATAGGCTAGGTGGTGGGGGCAAGCTCTATATCACGAAGGGCGAAGACGGGTTGATTTGTGATGGGGGAGGGAGGCTCAATCTCATGACGGAGAACCGGCTAGTTATGATGATAGGGAAAGGGCTCGATCGCTCAACCAAAAGGCGATTCAATCCGACGATCTCTCAACTTTTTGCTTTCTTTCTTTGTGGTATTATTTCTTAATGACTCATGGGTCAAGTCCCATTGATGTTGAAGAAAGGGATAAGGAAATTAACATCAGAAATGTAAGATTTTGTACATGATTGCGTCAATTATGATATGGGTTTTGTGTGTTTTATTTGTTATATTCGAGTTCATGATCAGAAACTCGACAAAAAGTGAGAAACACGGTTGAACAAGAAATCCAAACCAAAAAATGCTAATCACATCTAATGCAATGACATTAAAATTTTAATTTAACTGTAATAAAAATAAAACAAACAGATCAAAAAATTTAATGGGAATAGGCCATGCAACAGTCATTAATAGAAACTCAAGTTTTTTTGGTCCTCAGCTCTTTGATTTTGTCTCGATAATAAACAAAGGGAATTGGAGGATGAAGGCTGCGAGGATTTCCGGAGAACGCAAGTGTCTGAGTTTTTTTTTTTCTTTGTTTCTTTTTCTTTTTCCTTGTGTGATGTCTGAGAAAACTTTTGTCCTTTTTCCATTCAGATTCCCTCTCTCGTGCTTTTTCTTATTTTTTAAAACAAATATCAAGTACAACCCAATCTATGTTGCACTGTCATACCTTGAGAGATCAATAACGTCAATTTTTCATGGACGTTCCATAAACGAGCACCATTGGTAGTGCACGTAAAACGTGTCCTACCACAGATTCTCTCTCTATTCATAGTGTGAAAATTCAACCGTTTGCCAAGTAGTCCACTAACTTTTGTTTTTTTTTTTGTTTGTCGGTGTAGTTACAGCCATAATGTAGTAAAAAGTCATAAATCAAGGTCAATTTTGAATCCAAATCACATTTAATTAGATGTCAAACCTTTCTCTTTATAAATTGGGTAACCTTCAAAATTAGTTTTTAAGGTAAAGTAAATTTCATTCCAGGGGTTAGAAATGTGACTAACCTTAAAAGGCAAGGCATGACCCTTAATATTGATTAAGACCATCAGTATAATTAATCAAGCACAAGTCAAAATGTGAAATGTATGCCAAAGGCTTAACTGAACGAGAAAGCTTGAATAAACGGGACACATCAGCTCACAAACAAAGAGCATATAATACGCTCATTAAAAGGTCCTCAACGGTTGATGATGGATATAACATCTAAATCATAGGCCACCACAGTGTAGCACAAAGGCCACAACCACCAAAAAAAAAAAATCAAACACCATCAAGAGCAAGCTTCAAATGGGAAAAAACACACAAAATTTGATGGAAAAACCATCTCTGATATCACAAAGAAAAAGACACAAATCAAAACAAACACAAATAGAGAGGCAAAAAACATCACGGCAATATTGAAACAACTAAAAACTAAAGAAAAACTACGAACAAGTAAAGCGATAACATTGGCAGCCATGCTAACATTGGAGAGGTCGAAACACCACCTTCCAAAGCAGCGTAGCCGAAAACCGCCCCAAGGAAAACCGCCGTCAACAGCCCAACTAGTTCCTTTACAGTCGATTAACATGATATATGTCACCAAATCATAATGAATCGTATGGTAAATCTTTGTGAGAAATGTTAGGCTCTGTGTCACTCTCTTCTTTTTGCCTTGACACATGTAATGTCACTTCCCTATGAAAATAAAGCCAAGTTATAAATGATTGTTTCACTTGTTATTACAACCATTGCCACTTGATTCTTTGACTAATAAAGATAATATTTTAAGGGATTTTTTTTATCATAAATATTTTAATTTGCTTTTTTTTTTTTTTTTTTAATCTGTTTGCTTATACTAGAGTGACGCACGTCCATTGGATGTGCTCTATTCGATGAGATAAACTCGCATTAGTTGTCACAAGTTAGAAACCTAGAGAAACACCGATTTGAATTTTAAGAATAAAAAATGGATTCACGTATATAAATCTTTTTTTTTTTTTTTTTTTTGAAAGTTGAGTATACAGCCTTTCACATGAACTGAAAATAATGGAAGCTTCTAGCCAAAAAATAAATAAAACTGAAAATAATGGAAGCGAGACCCAAAAAAAATAATAGTAATGGAAGCGAAAAAAAAAAAGCAACTGTTTCTTAAGCGAGAAAAAAAAAGGTTTCTATCATTTTAATGCCATGTATTTTAAGAAAATATTATATTGATACATTGTTCTTTAGAAAATATTAAAACAGCACCTTGTATTTTAGTGTCTTGAGTTTCTGTTTTGTGATGTAAAATTTATAACTTACTACTTTATTAATGAAAACCAAATTATTTTGTTAAAACTTTAAAACAATAAATTACTAAATAGTGTAAAGCTCTTACTTGCTATAGTAAAAAACAAAAAATTACTACAATATAAAGCTCTCACATGTTACAATATTTTGTATCAAAAAATTGGTTCTAACCATGCTTGTCAAACACCCTATTAAATTAGATTTATGACAATTTCTAAATTAGATGCACATTAATTGTCAAAATATATATTTTTGTTTACTTTTATTTTATAATAATTGTTAAAATTATATTAAACAACTAATTATAATCATACCAATCCAATATGTAACCTTTTAAATCACACTTATATATGTTGAATAGTCAAAGAGGTGTTACCAAAACAACCAATAGTTCTCTTTTTGTTTTTTTTTCCCACTTTTTTTTTGAGGAATTTTTCCTTTTTTTTTTCTTTCCCCTCGCAATCCATCATTACCAAGACAATATATAAAGAAAAAATTTTCTTTTCCTAACTGGGCCGTATGATTACCAAGATAGTATATAAAGAAAAACTTTTTTTTCCCGACCGGGCTATTTTTTTTCTTCACCGGGCTGTACTTTTTTTTCCCGACCGGGCCATAGCCCGATCGGGATATATAGAATTGCCCGTCCTGGTGGGACCCACCCCACTGAGATGGCCGAAATGTGTCCCGGTCGAGATATATAGAATTGCCCGTGTATACAAGGTCATCCAAGAGGGACGCCCTTCCTATTCCAATTGGTAAACCAAACTCCTAGATCTGTCGTGATCTTACATAGACCCAAGTGGGTCCCACTCTACTGTTCACAAGCTAAGCAATAATCCAATATAGCTTAACTTCACCACCAGGTTGTAACCCTGTTATTAATAAAACAATAGAATTTCATCTTAAAGATATACATATTTGATTAGAGCTTGCATTTTTATAAATAATGGGGATATAACCTCGTGAGAATAAAAAAAAATTCTATTCCCAATTTCTGCACTTGAATAGGATTTTTTTCACACTTTAGTTCTTGCTGGTTGGGTGCCACACCATGTACGTGGGAGTAATTTTGCTAAGTTTTTTTTTTATCCCACGTTAATGTTTTGACCAAGGGCGGGGAGAGATGAGGGTTATGCTCCCTCTGGCTTTTTTATTTTTTAAATGTGTGTGTATATAAATACTTATTTGAACTTCTACATGTCTATATATATAGATATATATTTATGTACGTGTACATGTATAGATGCCCCTAACCTAAGTTAATAGATATATATTTCAAATATCTATCCAATAATCCTAAATTCAATATATTTTATTGTTTATTCTATTTTTGTTATATGTTTTTCTATTAAATTCTATGTGCTTTGTTGAAATATGTTTCTATAATTTGCTCTTCTTAGAACATTTTGTTTTTGAAATTCTTTTAATTTTTTAAGATGACCTATAAAAATAATTTTTCTAAAATGTGGTCATATTTAAGTATTTTTCATTTCCCACAACCCTCTTTGTTACTATTTTTACGTAAAGACCTTTCTCTAATTTGTCATTGTTAAAGTTAATTTGTTTTCAAATGCATCTCTACTTTAATTCTTTTTTATTTAACACTTCCCATAACATACTTTCTAAATAACTTTTTATCTAATTTTTCAGCTAAACTCTTTATTATTCAAAAATGCCTCACTTATATGTACATATATACTATTCAACCAAAAACACTTTTCTATTGAAAGTAACATTTCAATCTATTTTACTTAAAAATATCTAAACTAATCTCTTATAGTATATTACATTAAAAATAGAAAAACTAAAATTGACACTTGTTTTGTTATTTTTTAAATTGTTAGTTTACGCCCCTTGAAACAAAATTCTAGCCCCGTCACTGGTTTTGACTATTATTTTATTATTTTTTCTAGTTTATTTAGTAATATAGGTTTTATGTGATTGATAATATTATAGTTGCTAAAATGAAATGATAAGAGAGAAAAATAGTTGTTTAATAGAGAAGAACAAAATAAGAAAAAAAGAATATTAAAAAACACATTGCAAATCTGTAATACGTTTAATGTAGAGAAGCCTCTAACAAAAAATCACAAAATGACAAATAAAAAGACCAAACATGAAACGAAAAAGGTAAAAAAGGATAGAGTAACACTTGTCCACTTAAAAAAAAATCTTCAAAAAAGAGTTTGGCTCTTTTATATATGCATGTATGTGTAGACTACTCAAAAAGCACTCCCTTACCAAAAAAAAAAAACATGCACTCTGTACATATTAAACATATTAACAAAAAAGTAAAATATTGTGAAGAGATATTAAATGTATAAAAAGACAAAAATAAGAAATAATAGAAGTGTATAAAAAAAGACAAGATGGAGAAAAATGAGGAAAAAAAGTTTTTTTTAGAAAGGTGCACTAGAGATTCTCTCCCTTAAAAAAAAAAGAAAACTAAAGGCCCATTTGTTTAGGCCTGTTTGGTAAATGAATTCGAATTATGTTGATTTTGAATTATTTTGATTCAAGTTGTATGATTTAAATTAAGACATGTTTTTTTTTTTGACTCAATGGACTCAAATTTGGATTCGAGTATCAAGAATCCTTTGGATACGTAGTTGTTTCTCTCAAAATCCGAATTAAATGAATATCAAGAATCCAAATTTTTAGAACTCTGATCCCTCTAAACTCTTGATACTCGAATATCTTTTTTGCTGTTATATTTAAGGAAAAAAATCATAACTTATTCATTTGATATCCAATTGAGAATATTCTTTTTTCATTGTGTTCCTAATGAAGAGAGGAATAAATTAATATCTATATTGCATATTTTTTAGAATAATTAACATTAAAATTTTATTAGATTTATTAATAAATCATAAACTTTTTTCACTAATCCTCTAAACACAAATTTCAATTTTATTTCATATTTAGATTAAAACTTAAATACACATCCAAATATCAATTTCGATAATAATTCAAATCACACAACTCAATTTAAATCACTAATTCAAATTTATTTACCAAACATAGTTATCTGAACTGCTATTTGAATTAATATTTAGATGTGTATTTTAAAGTGTTAATCTAAATAGGAAATAAAATTGAAATTTGTGTTTGAATAGATAGTTGAAAAAGTTTTTGATTTATTAACAAATTTAACAAAATCTTAATGTTCATAATCCTAAAAAATATGCAATATAGATCTTGATTTTTTCCTTTCTTCATTAGAAACGCAATGAAAGAAGAATTGTCTCAATTGGATATGACATAAAAAAGTTATGATTTTTTTCCTCAAATATAGAAAGAATTTCAACTTTTACTGTAGCAAACATATTCGAATAAAAAAAGTTTAAGAGGGATAGAACTCTAAAAACTTGGATTCAATGTATTTATTTGATTTAAATTTTGGGGGAAACAAATACGTATTCAAATGATTCAAAAGATTTGAATCCAAAAAGTTGACGGAATATATTTTTTAGACTCAAATCTTTGGATTAGACTTGGACCTGCATTTGATGACATCAACATTTGAATCTCAATCGAGTTTTGAGTATAAAATTTAAGTTTTGCCCCCTTAAAATTTAAGTTTTGCCCCCTAAACCCATAAGATTTGAATCTAAATGCTACTTATAGTTTTACTCTTTTTAAAAAAATTTCTCTCTCTTAATCTTGAGAAAAAATAGTATAACATTTTTGTTTAATATCCGATCAAGATTATTCTTCTTTAATTATGTTCATAACGAAGAGCATAATGAATTAATATTCATATTGTATATTTTTTTAATATCGTAAACATTAAAATTTTATTAGATTTATAAAAAATTTAAAAACTTTTTTCACTAACTATCTAAAAATAAAATTTTATTTTATTTCTTATTTAAATTAACATATTCACTATACATCTAAACTAACAATTTAACTCACATACTTCAAATCATACAGTAATTCTCATTTAGGATCGGAGAAAGTTTGCTTTTGTGTTTTTTAATGAATATAATGGGCCCACACTTCCATGCTACGCAAGCAGCAATAACTACGCGACAGGAAGCTCTATTATTAAATCTAACGATCAAGGCCACGTCACCCCATTCCTGCCAACGCACGTTTAGCTGCCGACAACACCAAACGCTCGACAGAAAGTTTAAGGAATAATAAATAAAATTAATAATAATAATAAGAGAGGAGCCTCAGCCTTTGCCTTATAGTGCCTCTATCATCTCTCTTCCTCCCTCCTTTGGGCACGAATAATCTGGTAATTCTCTCTCTTTTAGCTTCAAAAGCCTCTTCTTTTTTCTTTTTCTTTTTTTTTTTTGCTTTTTTTTTTGGGTTCAAGATTTCCTTTCTAGCCGTGTTTGTAGAACTGTTTATACATCCATGTATCAGAGATAAATCAACTGAATCCCACTGAATACTGGATTACTAAAGAGAAGGAAAAAAGAAAAAACAAAGCTTTATGACTATGTTTTTTTTTTTGGGTATTTTAGAAAAAGTTAGTTGGTTTTGCTCGAAAATGTCAGGGCTTTTGTGCATATTCTGGCCCATAAATGCTGAAAACTCGTATAATTTGATTTGGGTTTGGCTTTGATTCTGTAGCTGAGATTCTAAAAAATGGTATTTTGTGAGTTGGAGCTAGGGCTGTATAAAAACCGCCCCGCATCCGCCAACCGTCCGCGCCTGCACTCGCTCATCTTGAAAAAAGCGGATTTTTGTTAACAACCCACTGACGGGCGGGTTGAACCTGCCCACCAATATATTCGATAGGCGGGTTTGGTTTTAAATTTTTGCGGGTGGGTTCAACCCGAACCCGCCCGCCTATATATTTTAAAAAAAATTAAACCTATCTACTTATTTATTATTTTGTGAAGTGATCAAAATTCAAATCAAGTAAGTTAATAGAGAAAGGCCTTGAAAAGAAAAAGAACACTTGACTTTGTTCATCATTTTATTTATAGCATTCTATTATTTTCGAACCTAGTAGATAGGCTTTAATTTTTATGGACTCTTGACTTTGTTCATCACTTCATCTGTAGTTGACGTTTCTTGTTGCAATGAATAATTATGTTTCTTAATTTATACTTTTGAATATGGTCATTGTCTTTAGACATCAAACTTGCTTGTTGTTGAGAATGCTTTATGTATTATCATCTTATATTTTCTACAAATTTTCTTCACTTTAAAAAAAAAAGGTCCAAAAAATTACATTAGACAATAGCATAGGTTTAAACCGCCTCAACCCACCCGCATCCGCCCGCAACAACCCAAAACTAAACCAAAACCACCTGCCATGTGGTGGGCGGTTTACGGGTTGGTTAATCGCCAACCCGTCATCCCAAAAAACCACACCGCACCTGCCCAAAAACCTTCAAACCGCCCGCTGTTCACCCCATCTTGGAGCTGGAAAAAAAATTTGGACATTTGGGTATTGAATATCAGCCCTAGAACTTGAGATGAGTTTGTAGGTATCCGATTAAATATGTCACAATTGTCCCACTTGCATATTTTGTTGCTGACAGTTATATTCATTTTGGCCTCCATGTGTGAGAGAGAACAACATGATAAGAAGATAAGGGTATAGAAAATGTTAAATATTTGATACAAGAGATGGGAAATTATTGCCATTATGCCCATGCAAGTTGTGTTCTATTTTCTGGCTGCTCTGACTTTATTTATCCTGGTAGATATGCTTTAGTTCATACATGGAAGTCATGTCAGCATAGATTCAATAACCTTAAAAAGAGTTTTAGTTGACAAAGGTACTGTTTCTTAGGAAGGTTAAAATTCTATAACTATTTAATCATATACATGCCTGGTTGAATTGGAATGAGCATCTCAAATGTTATTTGGAAAGCATATATGATAATTGTTGTGTTAATGGTTTGCCCTTTTCTAATCTTATGTACTATTTTTTTAATTCCGAGCGGGTACAGATGGTTTTCCTCTCCCACAAACTTAATGCCTCTCTCTTGGTTCTCCGGGTAATAAAGATCGCTGGGCATAGGTATAATCTCAATTCCGTTAATAAAAGCCAAAGCACCTGAAATTGAAGAACTAGGACTGAACATTATGTTCCGACTAGATTTCTCAACGGCAAAGCAGAATTCTTTCACCAGGTATTTCCTGCCGAGGGCATCGGCAGTCAGAGAAACGCTGAAGTTGCTGAGGAGGGTGTATTGTCCTGCTTTGACGGAGAAGGAGGCATTGAAGCTGTCGAAGTTGTTGTATTTGGCAGAGTAGAAGTACAACCGTATGAACTTAGCGCCAGGTTTTACATGTATGCTGTAGGTGAACTCGGAGAGAGAGAACCGTGCGGTTCTGTAAGGTACATCGCCTGGAGTACTGCTTAATGGCTCCACAAGTTCTGAGGCCACCGATGATGTGCTGTTTCGACTTTGTAAGGGGAAGTAGAGTATTGAACCAACGTCTCCATCCCAGAGATGGTTATCGCCAGGTGCCGTGTTGCGTCCTGACGACCCACAATCGATGCGTATCACGCCCTCATCAAGGGAGTAATTAGGGATCGGCTTTCCCGTTGGTAACTGTAATGTAAAAGCGAGGAAGATGACTGAGAGGTACATCAAGGCCGGCAAACTCATCGGTAGAGTTCGTTGGGACTTGGGAGTGAGGAGATCATTGTCTGTACAAATAAAGGAAGAAGACCAATTTGTTAGAGAGAGATATTGAAAGTAGAATAAGGGTCTTCTTGGTAAATTGATTCGAATTAGTGATTTGATTTAAGTTATATGATTTGAATTAAGATTTAAGTTAGTGATTTGAATGATTATCGGAATTGACGTTTGGATATGTATTTAAGTTTGAATGAATTTGTGTTTGGAGAGGTAGTTAAAATAGTTTTTGATTTATAACAAATCTAATAAAATCTTAATGTTAATGATTTTAAAAAATATGCAATATGGATCTTAATTTATTCTCTCTTTACTAGAAACATAATGAAAAAAAAAATCATCTTAATTGGATAACAAATGAAGAAGTTATGATTTTTTTCTCAAATATAAGAAAGTGAATTTTAGTTTTTATTGTAACACAGATATCTGAGTATCAAAAGTTTAGGGGAAGTCAAAACTCTAAAAACTTAATTCTTGATACTCAAAGAAATTGGATTTTAGAAAAACAAACACGTATACGTACGTTATATTCCTTTCTTGTTACGTCCCTCCTATCTTTTATGTCTCATTGATAATTAAATTATCGGTTTCAACCTAAAACTACAATTTTATCCCCATTATATGTTTACAGACTTATACTATGGCTAGGCAAAACGACTGAAAAGTCCTCATCTTATTATTATTATTATTATTATTAATTTTTTAAAGAAAATCGAATTGTATGCATTAAGCCAACCCCGTTCCACATAACTTGTCACAGGGCCCGTTTGCAATTATACGCTATTTTTAGTTTATGTAACCACCTATAAAAGTTTAGAGTGTTTTGCAAACCATGTTTTTATAACATTGCTTCTAAAAATTGCTACTCAACAAGAAACGTTGAGAGACATATCAAGGTTTTTTTTTTTTACATCAACTTTTGCTATTATAACTTAAAATTACTAAACTAATCTCCACAATAATACATAATTTCTAAACTATTTATTTTTTATAACAAATTAAAACAACCTCGATACAAGAAGTTTAGAATTAATTTATAAGGTAACTCTTTTAACATAGTTTTTAATTAATTTAAAATTCAAAACTATAACTATAAACATGCTTAGTAAAGCATGTCTATTTTAATTATTATATATCTCCATGTCAATTTTATACATAATATGTCAAACATATGTAATTTTACTTCCAGTGTTTACAATAACTTTAAAAATAATTTACTAAACGCCTACTTACTTTTGGTTTATGGTACATCACAACAAAAATAATAGCACAACACTGCAACACCAAACTTGCCCTTTCAATAATCCTTTGACAAGTGGCAACAATTTTTGGTGGAACATTCCAAAAAAAACTATGGAATTGTAGAAAAAAAAAACCTTGTATTTTAATCTTTTTCTTAATCAAAGACAAAGTTACATGTTATGTCACTTTATTTATATCACAAAGAATAAAGTTGAAAAAAAAATGTCAACTTTCAAAATAATTACCAAGAGTTTTTTGAATCTTTCACTCACCAAAAAATTCAATCGACAAATTCAAACACTTTCTTAACTCTCTCCTTTTTTCTCTATCATCTATCAAAATATTTTTCAGTGATATAATAAAATTCAAACATGTATAGCATTTACAAAACAGAAAGTTCACAAAGTAACATTTATAAAAATTCCTCACTCTTATCAGTCGCGTGCCCTTAAAAAAAGGGAGAAAAAATCCTTTAAAAAAACAAAGGAAAAAGAAGTTTATGGTGCAGGCCGAATGATTCTATCAATAACGAACTCCATCTTTTACCACTACATTATCAAGTCAAAAGCATTTTAACTGTTCTACCAATAGGATAAAATGTATGTCCTATCATATAGTTTTCCTCATAAAAAAATTGTTACTCTTCTTTTCTCTCTTGATCTTCTTTCTTCACCATTTTCGCTGGTTTATGTATATGAAATTTATTTTCATGTACTGATTTATTTTCACTGGTTTACTTTCGTAATTGTGCACTGATAAAACAGTCGGATCCACCGATCCCGGACCCACCTTTATTAATTCCATGAACTGATGTGACACCAATGTCGCTTTTAAGGTGTAGATCACACCCATGTTGTTAAGAAACTTAATGCTCAGATTATTCAGAAAAAGAAAAAAGAAAAAACAAGAATTGCTTCAGACTATAATCCAACAAAACCATACAAAAGTTGCCACGTTAGTTTGTTGATTTTTCTTTGTCCCCCTTATCCTCTGTCGGCAGAGGACGGCCGTACACCAGGGTTCTTGACAACTCCAAACTTCTTGCGCTTTACAATATGCCCTTGAAATCTTATTTGTAACGGTGTCTGCCTTATTAATTTCATAGTTATATCTTATAGTATTAACTAAAACAACGACGCCTATAAACTCGGATAGTCTTCTGGCATATCTTTCATTCGCCTCTCAATTTGTCTACAATTGAAACAAATTTTTTAAATTAAAATGATATGTTTGTAGTTTTTAAAAACAGAAGAATAAATAAAAAATAATTAATTATAAACTATAGTTTTATAGTATACCCTTTAATTTATTGAGCGGAGACGACTTGATGATGAAATAGACGCTAACTCAGTTTCCATTCCTTCCTTTTAATCAAAAATGACCAGAAAGAACTACTTCAGTAATTTTGAAAAATCTTTTATTAAAAAAAAAACCAATTTTTAATTCTTTCCATTGAGCATAAGAGATTATCTAAGTTTTTTTAGATTATCTAATTTTTTTTGTCTAATATATATAATTCTTGATTTTAAGGCCAATTGTTTAGATTTATTATTTGTATTATTATATACTATTGTTAATTAGAGTAAATTTGTCATTGCATACCAAGTAATATATACAGGGGTAAGTACTTAAACTTCTCATGTGTTTATAATTGAAACATCATATAATTTATCCTGTGCTTTTAGAAATGTCACCACCAAGCTTTGTATTTTCGTGTTGAAAACTTCTCTTTTGTAAAGTTTGGCAAATTTAAGGTGCTAGAATACCATATTACAAACCTGAAAGAACTTTATATTTAACCAATTTGGTAAACTTCTTGGTTAGAATGGTCTTTTCGTACATTAAATCTGACTAAATTTTGTTACAAAAATGAGTTTTTAATATGAAATTAAAACCACGTTGGTGGTTTTCAAACAAATAATAATAATAAAACAACAACAACAACAACTTGTTGATGGTTGAGGCATTTCTAAAAACACAGGCTAAATCGTGGTCGATCAATAAAACATGTGGAAGGTTTAGGCACTTAAATCTTTTTATTTAACTTTTATGTCTAAAAGATTTGGCCTATTTGGCATTACTTTTGGAGGCTGCTTTTAGTTTTTATAATCGCTTACAGCAATTTAGCGTGTTTAGTAAACCCTGCTTTTAAAAAGTTATTTATAAAAACTGCTACCCACTATCAAAAGTTGAGAAACAGCTCATGGGTTGTTTTTTACAACAGCTCTTACTTTCATAATTTAAAATTACTATACTAACCTTAGTAGTAATGCATAATTCTCAATCTATCTATTTTTCTTTAACAAATTGAAAAAAATCAAATAATATGTTTTGCTTAAAACAAAATATATTAGAAATAGGCTTAGAAATGTATTCAAATACTTAAAAAACCATAGTAGGCAAGACACAATACAACAATGCCAAACTGGCTCATTGATACGTAGGCTTTCCATTAAAAAAATAATAGAAGTGGAAATGGTGTGACAATTTCTAGTTTGTTTGGTAAATACAGTTCAAACTATAAAAATTGTTCAAATTAAGTTTGATTTAAATTTTATGAGAGAAAATATTAAAATAAACTCAGTTCGACGGACAAATACCACTAATAAAATATGCAAAATGGGATAATGTATGCTAATTAATAAAAGTTTGGGGGCATATTGTATAGGTGCTGAAAATTTGGGGACATATATTTGTAAAATTTCTCCTTGTTATATAGGATATGTGCTTACAATTGTACCCAGTGCTGGTAAAAGGGAAGGTCCCAGAGCGGCAAGGGTGAGAAGTACACAAGCGATGAAACCCAATATGCCGAATGTGGGTCTCTTTTCAACCCACCTACTGCTGCTGATGACAACGACAATGACGACGATGATTTTGCTCGGGCAAAGTTGCTGCGGAGCTAACGCTGCCGCTGTTTCGCCGAAGAGCAATATTGTCAACGCCACCGCCATCTGCGTCGGCAGCACGGATCAAGAATGCCTGATTGCTCAGAAGGATGAGCTGGAGTTCGAGATGCCTTCCGATTACAGCCGTAGGGTCCTTGGTTCTAAAGATGATCCTCATAAAATTTTGAGCAGCTTAAGGCCTGACTTGTTGCCGTTTTCATGCGGTCGAAAAGGGACCCGGTATCCGAAAACTTGTACCACCCAGGCACACAAAACGACACATCGAGTACCGGAGACTTGCGGGCCTTACAAAAGAGGCGGTAATTGCTTCGGACGGTAGGCGCTTTGTGTGTGTTCAAATTGTTGGGATGTGATTACCCCTGCATATCTTTTCGTTACGTTCTTGTGTTTGTTGTGGATGGGGATCTTCTGATCTACAATTTATTATGAAAATAAATGGATTGAGTATGTGTCTTGTCTAATTAACGTCAGACTCAATAAGAAGAAAAATGTTTCTTCTCTTGAAAATCCAAAATTCTTCACATTTGCAGATGTTTCATGGTCTATGTATATGTAGTTTGTTATACTATGCAAGTTTGTCCTTAAATTAACGTAAAAAGAGTTGAGATTGTCAAAAGTTGTATTCAGATAATTAGGTTTAAGATGGTGATTGGATGAATAATCTAGTAGTAATTTCACATCTGATCTTTATCTCTATATATGAAAAGCGCTTAAGCACATTTTACTTGGTTTCCTTTGGAGCCCACGCGTGAAGGATCTTTTTTTTTTTTTTTTTTGTGCTTTCTAATTTCTTTTGAAACGTCACAAGCCTCTTTTATTATTTTTGTGGTTCTTTTTTTTTTCCCCTTATCCAACCTTTTTTTTCTTTTTTTGCTCCTCATATTTTCCTTTCACTTTTTCCAATCTTTTTTTTTTTTTGAATTTGAGAATGAGAGAATTCAAACTCTTCACTTTATGATAGAGTTGAGTGTGGTTTACCGCTAAACTATACCTGTAACCACTTTTTCTATTTTGTTTGTTCTTCTTCTCTTTATTCTTTTTGTTTCTCCTCCCCTTTCATTTGCATTTTCAATGCATTAATTTGTTCCTTCCCGTAATTGTACTTTTCTTCACTGTTTCCCTCCTAATATCTTATATATTTTCATATTTATAATCTTAATTTTTTTTAAATGTGTGTCATCAAAATTCTTCTACACCAGCTTTTCTTGCATTTGGTATCATTATGGTTCACAAATATTTCCTTACTTAGACCATCTCTAATACAAAATGCCAATGTTGATATTGTATTTGTCATTAAAAATCGTGAAAATCGCTTATTTTGATGTATAATTTTATTTTATACTCCAATGCATAACGCTATTTGAAATGTGATAATCTTTTGTCATAATTATTAAATCTTGAACCTTATAAAAGTAAACATTAAATATTAAAATAATTAAAAAATGAGAATGTTACAATTATTAAAGCAAAAGGTCAATCTATCAACAATAAGAATTAAATGTCAAATTAGCTATATGCTAAACTTTGTAGCTGTAACAATCCAAAATTTTAATACACTGAAAATGCATTAATTTTAGGATTAAATTGAGACAAAAAACATGATTTAAGGAAAAGTACTGTATAATAACATGAAAATTATACGGTATTGGAATGATTCAGTGTAAGAAAAAATACACTGATGAAATTATGCAGTATGAAAATTACATTGCAAAAGTAGTGCAGTGTAAGAATTAGACTGTTGTAAAGTTACACAGTATAGAATTGGACTGTGTAAAAAGTGTAGATTATACTTTTTTATATAAAAGCAAAGAGAAAAAAAAAAGGCAAAATTCAGATAAACTCGGATTTTCTCTCTCTACTTTCTCTCTCCTCACAAAAGTGAAGTTGAGATTTTGAGCTCCGTTTTCGACACCTCCCACACCGTTGGAAAGATCTCGACGAGCTGAGCTCAATAGTGTGTCGAACAGCCCAAAAGGCCGCCGGAGGAGGGCTCACATGCCGTCCAAAGTGGCAGTTGAGCCCATTTCTTTTGGAGCTAATTTCTCCTCTGTCCGACCATCAATCGAGGTGACTTTGGTCTCTATAGACTCAGGATGAAGAGAAGAACAAGATGGTACCAAGTTCCCAGCTCAATTTCAGCTAGAAGGGCTTCGACGGAGCCGCCCTAGCTCTGCCATGGCACCATCGTGGGAACCGCCGTTCCCGACGACGGTGAGATGCACCGCCCCCACCAAAAGACTCAGAGGGAGCCGGAGAGTGGAAGCCCTCACCCAATTGCACCACCCAGGCACCCCTCGTCGGAGTTCCACCAACGCCCGTCGTCGCCACCGTAAGGGAGGTTGATTTTGAAGCTCTAGCCACTGTTGAGGTCAATTGACCTCACGGTTATGCTCAGAAGAGCACGGGTAACGTGTAGGTGCCTTCAATTTTGCAAAATGTCGTCGGATGGACGGAGAACGACGTCTCCATTGTGCGCCGCCGAGAGGGTAGGCGGAGCCACCGCCTCACGCCATGTCGAGCTGCCCCACCATGGGGAAAATGCTCAGAGAGGGACGGGGAAGGAAACCCCCAAATCAATTTGGGGCCACCGTCATCGGAAAGCCAAAATCGAGACCGTCAGTTTTGGCTGAGAATTCCACCCTCAATTCATGCAGATGGAGGCCAAATTGCATGAAATTGACCCTACCAATGGACTCAGGAGGGTCGATTTAGGGGGGGTAGGCTCAAGCCCAGCCACCAACGAGGCCAGTTGACGCCGGTCAACGGTTGGCCAAGGCTCGTTTTGTGATTTTATGATCCAGACCTCCAATCGACAATCTGAGACTGCCTCCTAACTCGTTTTGATGCTCTAAACACAACGGTAATCTCTGTTTGAGTTAATTCCACTCTGGTAAAAATCGTCTTGTACCGACTGCACGCGGATCAAGATGATTCAAACTGTAGTATTAGAGTCCAAAATGACATGTTCAATAATGTATGATCTCCAAGAAGCACTCCTAGCCATTTATGGTAGCTCGAGGAGCACTGCAGAGGATGGTTCACATACTGTGGATACAGCGAGGTACAACCGAACCCGCTTAGCTTGGAGTCCAAGTAAGTGGCAATCTCGCCTACAGTATGTACTGTATTAAATGCATTGTGATAGATGCTAAGTTTTAAGGTTTTAAGTTCAGTTAAGGAAAGAATGAAGGAAAATGAGACCAAAGGCAAAATGGTCATTTTATGAAAAATGACCAAAACGGACCCGGAACGCCCGATGTCGGGAAATGTTTTTTAGTGGTAATTTTTTCGTATTATGTATGTAAGGGAATGTTAAAGTTAAGTAATGAGTTTGATCAAGTCACGAAATGGACGAAAAACCTGCCAAAGACAAAATCATCATTTTTACGAAAATGGCTAGAACGGAGCCGGATACTCTGATTTAGCATAACGTTATTATATGAAAAATATTTCATAATATGTTGAGTAACATAACCGCCAGTGAGACGAAAAGTTATATAAAGGGAATGCATGTTTAATGCTTACGTTTTATTATCAATCGAGTGGATTGATAAAAAAGAAGTTAATTAATGAGTCGGCTGTCGTATGATCAGGACACAGGAGCCGACTAACGAAAGGAGAAAGGAACGAGAAAGGAATGAGACAGGAAAAGAATAGTGAACCTTAGAGCATAGTCCGGATAAGTTCAGACCTCACCTACAGCATGAAGTAAATGATTTTTAAATCTTTTATTATACGTTTATAAATGAGCTTGCAAGTATTATGCAAGTTGTTTCTAAAGTATGTTTACATTTATTATGCAAAAGTTTTAAAGGTTCAATGTAAGATTTGCAATGAATTTGCAAGTACTATGTTTAAAGTCTATTTGCATATTGGTATGCACAATATTTAAAAAGTCCAAGTTATGCTTTTAAAAGTATTTAAAGCATGTTTTGCATTTTGACAATGCATAATGTTTCATAGTTAAAGTTATAAGCTTTATGATGCATTGTTATGCATTCAGTTAAGTTTTGATACAAAAGTTGTGATTTGCAA